>CM052711.1:352987-397330 GCA_028551405.1 Uromys caudimaculatus | reverse complement strand
AGTTTGGCAGACCCTCAGAAAAATGGACATAATACTACCTGAGGCCCCAGCTATACCTCTCCTGGGCATATACCCAGACAATGCTTCACATGTAATAAAGACACATGCTCCACTATGTTCATAGCAGCCATATTTATAATAGCCAGAAGCTGGAAACAACCCAGATGTCCCTCATCAGAGGAATGGATACAGAAAATGTGGTACATTTACAAAATGGAGTACTACTCAGCTATTAAAAACAATGACTTCATGAAATTCGCAGGCAAATGGATGGAACTTAAAAATATCATCCTGAGTGAGGTAACTCAGTCACAAAAGAACGAACATGGTATGTACTCACTGATAAGTGGATATTAGCCCAAAAGTTCGGAATACTCAAGAATCAGTTCATAGCAACCATTGGACTGAGTGTGAGGTCCCAGATGGAGGAGTTGGAGAAGGGACTGAAGGAGCTGAGGGAGTCTGCAGCCCCATGGAGGGAGCAACAGTGTCAACTGGCCTGAACCAATGGTCCTCCTGGAGGCTGAACCACCAACCAGAGAATACACATGGAAGGACCCATGGTTCGGACCATATATGTGGCAGAGGAGGGCCTTGTTGGCCATCAGGGGGAGGAGATGCCCTTGGGCCCGAGGGTGTTAGAGGCCCCAGTGAAGGGCAATGTCAAGGTGGGAATATGGGAGTGGGTGGGTAGATGCGTGGAAGGGGGAATACCCTCATAGAGATGGGGAGGTGGAGGGGATAGGGGGTTTCCAAAGAGGAGACCTAGAAAGGGGGAGACATTGGAAATGTAAATAAAGTATCAAAAAAAAAAAAAAAAAAGTCATGCCGAAAAGGCAAGAGGAGTGACAGTGGGGATTACAGAAGAGCCCCTGCCAGAGATGACAAGACACAGAACTCAATGAGTGCAGTGACTTTCCGCAAGTCTAATTCGGGGAAATGGAGAAATAGTGTCTGTCCTTGATATTCTGCTTGAGTCAAGAGAAGGGATTCTAGAAAATTGGAAAGAGAGGATGAGAAATAGGATAGCTCTGGGTAGAAAACAGTAAGCTCAATTTTAAATATAAAAGTCCTCAGTCCGTAAGGGACATGTTTACTGAACTGCTAGCTGCATGGTCCAGATGACCTATATGGAGAAAATTATCTGGAGAAATCTTTTGCAAAGTGTCAGGCCATCAGTGATAAATTAAGTATTGGCATACATGAAATTACGTGGAGGAGTGAGTGGATAGAATGGCCACATAGCTCTCTAGTGCGCTTTGACAATCTTAGTTTATCATTGTAGCTCACCTTGATCACACATTTCCTGTATGCAAAGTGTTCATCTCTTCTTACCAGTCAGCTCATCCATTAGTCCATCATTAGTTTGATATTTTCCCAGTGTCAGAGTGTGAAGAATGTCATGCTCAATTTCCTACCTAGATTAGACATTCTCCAACTTACACAGAAAAAAACTAAATTTAATTTGAGTCATAAGTAGTTGATTAATTAAATTCTGGTTCAACTGCCTAACCTTAGGTTGGCCTCTGATTTACTGCAAGGACTGAGCTGTTTTAAGACTAAGATGATAGAGAAAATGAAGCCAAATGTTCTCTCAGTTCCAGGGCTATTTACCCTAAGTCACCAAAGCCTAGTAATGGAACTCAGGTTCTACAATTAATGATACTAATGAATGACACATTGACTGGACTTAAAAAAAAATGAAGCCTTTTAAGTGAGGCAGGGGTAGGAAAAGGACAAGGAAAGAAAAATATCTGAAAACAACAGCTTGTTTTCACAAAGTAATGGACCAACTATTTATCATCCATCAGCGAACAAATGCAGGAAAGTCCTGGTGGATAGGGCCGCTGTGAGAATAGGGTGAAGGCGACTGTGCCATGAATTCTCTCATGATGAGGTTATTTTAGTTTTCATTGAAAGTCTCGCCAGAGTGTCTGGTTAAGCTTTCCTGTACAAGTAGCTCAGCTCATTTTCTACTACTGCTTATAAGTTAGACAAGGCGTGAGGGAAAGGTGAAAGGTATGGTTCAGGAGATAGTTTCTTACACAATATAAAGTTTGAAGTCAAAGGGCAATTCCCCAATATTGTGTCTGGAGAAATATCAGGGGCAATGGCAGTGATAAAAGTTTAATGAATGTCCCATATGCTAGTTCAGGAATGTTGGGACTGGAACACCTGCTGCTCCAAACAGCTGTGGCATCCACACTTACTTCTGATGGGTTCTGAGCCTAAACTTTGTGGGTGGCTTTGTGTATAGGGTTCCTTAGGAGCCACTGGAGAAGCAAAAACTCCAAGTATCATTTTTATTCCTCACCTAAGACCAGAAGATTCTACAGGCCCAGGTCTGCTATACGTAGGCTTTCTAGCTCCCCTCCAGCATGCTACCTGCCCAAAGTCTCTCATGAGGCTGGAGTCAAACTGAAGACTATGCTGTGACTCTTTATAGAGATTAAATGAGGCATGAATGGGAGGAAGGATCTAATTCTGAATTCTCTCACTTATGTAGCTGAAAGTGCAGGTCTTTAACCTCCCTGTGGGCTGCTTAGGAATCGTCAAGCAGGGATGATACTGGCTGAAGAAAAAGACAGAAAGAACCAAGAAGTCAAAGATCCAAAGCACTTACTACGCTCATCTTAAAACTGAGCTGGGTATGGTGGCTCACAGTTTTAATTCCAACACTCAAGATGCAGAGGAAGGAAAATCTCTGATTTCAAGGCCAGCCTAGTCTACAAAGTGAGTTCCAAGATAGCCAGAGCTGCACAGAGAAACCCTATCTCAAATAATAATAGTAATAATAATAATAATAATCATAATAATAATAATAATAATTTGGATTCTGTGGTAATTAGAATGTTTGACTTTAAAAATAATTGAATTTTATTTTAAAAATTAAAAGTTAAATGATGAGCTGGAGAGATGGCTTAGCATTGAGCAGTATTTTCTTCTCTTACATGGGACCTAAATTTGGTCCCAAAGCTACATGGTAGCTCACAAACATTCTGTAACTTAAGTTCTAGGCGATAAGTTGCCTCTTCTGACCTAAGTACACATGTGGTGCACATGCATACATGCAGGCAAACACATACATATAAAAAAAAATCTTTTAAAATGTTGTAAAATAGAGGCCTAAGAGATGGCTCAGTGGGTAAAAGCACTTACCACCAAGTCTGAAAACCTGAGTTGGATCCCTGGAACACATATGGTAGAGGGATAGAACATACTCTCAGAAGCTGTTCTTTAACCTCCATTGCTCTACTGCAGGATATATATAGTCAAACAATAAATGTAAAAAATTGCAATTAAAATAGTGTGATGGCTTTTGTCAATGTGACTATATCTGGAATTAAATAAAATCCACAATTGGAGAGCGCATCTGTGAGGAATTTTTGCTTTATTTGAAGTAGGAAGGTTCACTTCTAGTCCAGATCCACCTTCAATATGAATCTTGAGGTGGGAAGACATGCCTTTAATCTGGGCCACACCTTGTGCTGGAAGCCTATATAAGGACATCAAAGAAAGCTTTTGCTTTTTGCTTGCCCTTGCCTTACTAACAAGTTCATTCTTTCAATGGCATTAGAGCTTACTTCTTCAGAATTCCTGCATATACTGAAGTCCAGCTGAGACATCCAGACTAAGAAACTACTTGATTCTTGGACTTTCTGTTCACAGTCAGCCATTGTTGGATTAGCTGGACCACAGCCTGTAAATCATTCTAATAAATCCCTTTTATCTGTTTGTCTAGAATGATCCTAAACTGACTTTTCTAAAGCAAGCCAGTTTCAGGTTTTTTTCATGTCCTCACCTAAATCTTATGTCCACATATAGCACCTGGCTTTTCCTTCTCACAGTACTGTAGCAGAGGATGTTCTGAGTTTTTTAAAAAAATAGGTGTGTGTGTGTGTGTGTGTGTGTGTGTGTGTGTGTGTGTGTGTGTGTGTGTGTGGTCACTATGGTCTTGCCCATTACTATGCCTTTTGGGAAAGTTGTGTTCAACCAGGATTTTTATTTATGTCTGCATTTCTGTAGCATTTGTAAGGCTATGAAGACAAACAGACTGAAGTGTTTAGGAGAAGGGAATGATTAAGAATGAGGTATACAGCTGGGCATTGGTGGCACACACCTTTAATCCCTGCACTTGGGAGGCTGAGACAGACGAATCTCTGAGTTCAAGGCCACCCTGGTCTACAGAATCAGTTCCAGGATAGAGTTGCACAGAAAAACTCTGTCTCCAAAATAAAAGGAGGGTGTGAGTTTGAGTGAGTGTGTGTGTGTGTGTGTGTGTGTGTGTGTGTGTGTGTGTGTGTGTGTGTGTGTGTGTGTTTACTATAACCCAATTCTCAAATCATCTCTAAAAGTTGAGTTTCTGATCAAATTACTGATGGATCCTAACTTGTCCCACATCTCACTGTCATGTCATTTCTTTTGGTGTCTGGGAATTGTAAAAAAACCACTCAGACACAAATCTCAGTCAACTATGGATGGTTTATTGAAGGCCACACTCAAGACTGATTGGTCAGGGATACAATTTAGGCTCAGGAACTGAACTGTGACCCTGAGTTAAGGTCCTACAGGATCTTTTAAGCCTGAGAGCTGCAAACAGCTATGCCAAGCTACTTCACCATTCAGGATTTAGGGATAGCATATTTTCCTTGGAAACGTGTCTTTGTTCTACCTTTATCCTGCTCCCATTGGTTGGGGTATTCAACTGTGTCAGGAGACTTGGCTTGTCTAATCCTCATGTCTTAACTTGTCTTCCAGGATGGGACTTGTCTTGTCTAACATTCATGTCTTGACTTGCCAACCAGGATGTCAGTTACCCATGTATATGTCTCTTTCTGCCAAATAGGATATCAATTCCCAGGGAGGTCTTGGGAACTTAAACTTTACTCAACCACTACTCAAAATGGAAGTCTTATTCCAAATAGTTTCTTATATTGGTGCAGGTGTTTCTCTTATGTTGGGGTCCATCCCAGGGGCAGCTTACAAAAGCAAATACCATAAAAGCTTATACACAGGTGCAGGTGCTGCTGGGTTGTTGGTTCAGGTCCAAGCTTATTGTGGGTAACTATACAAAGTAATTCTACTGACTTCTACTGTGATTGTTTTCCAAGGGCACTGAACATAACAGAATATGTGATCAACTTGGCATTAGAAAGTTTCCCAGTAACATCAGAAACATAAGAAAGTTTCCTTATAAACAGGCATACCAGGTAATAGTTACTATCATGGTTTGAATATGCTTGGCCCGGGGAGTGGCACTATTTGGAGGTATGGCCTTATTGGAGTAGGTGTGTCAATGTGGGCATGGATTTACGACCCTTGTCCCAGCTGCCTGGAGGTCAGTATCTGCTAGCAGCCTTCAGATGAAGATGTAGAACTCTCAGCTCCTCCTGCACCATGCCTGCCTGGATGTTGTCATATTCCCACTTTGATGATAATGGGCTGAACCTCTGAACCTGTAAGCCAGCCCCAATTAAATGTTGTCCTTATTAGAGTTGCCTTGGTCATGATGTCTGTTCCCAGCAGTAAAACCCTAACTAAGACAGTTACCTAAGCCTTAACATTTTACCTAGGCCTTAACAATTTCCTCAATGATTGTTTTCTATTGTACAAATTAGACCTCATACAGAAGGTTGTAACATTGTTATGTCTATACTTTCTCATAGTACTGTCTTGAATGATATATCACACTAGTAAAATAAAGTTTATCCCTTGCAGAGGCTTCCACTTTCATAAAAGAATTCTAAGAATCAGGGAATCTAGTGAGAACATGGAGTATGACGTATAGTCTCATTGGCCACACATCAAGTCAGGGTTTATTCTGAGCTGCTCTGCTGCCCAGAGAGAAGCCTTACTCAACCTTCTCAGAACGCACTGGAGATAAGGAGGAGACAAAACTCCTGGGAAGGTCTATAGAAGGAATGTGCATTGAGCCCTTGACAACATGTTTTTGTTTCTTTGATTTTTCTTCCGAGAATTATGCCCTGAGAAGATGCCTACTGAGGACACATTAGGAATTCAGTAGCACATATGATTAAGAACAAGGGTCCAGAGCCAGTCTTTGAGTCTTTGGCCTCATTGCTTTGAGCTTGTGGCAAGGCAGCATTTCATGGTGAAAGAAAATAGCAAGAGTAAAACTACTTATTGCACATTCAGGAAGCAAAATACATAATATGCAGAGCAAGGGCCTCACAATATCATCAGAGGGCACACCTTCAGTGGCATAAAGATCTTCCCTAGGCCTCACATCTCAAAGGAACTTCTACCTCCCAGTAGTTTCTCCTTGGGAGTCAGGCTTTTAACAAATGGGACTTTAAGAGTCATTCATCTACAGTAGAGCAATATTGTTGCTATTCCCAGAGTTCATTATAGATGGGGAAACAGAGCTGGAACCAGTGCAGTAAAGATTACAAGGAAGATGACAGGTCATGAGGATGTCATTGAATGGAGAAAAGATATTGAGGCCACCCCAATAACATAACAGTCTATGTTCTTTGCCTTGTGGGCCCATCTTCAGGGACTCACTCTAAAGAGGATGCCCCTTTAAGCTATTCTCACACCAAACCTGACCCTGGCTTTGGGCTTCAGCCAAAGAGTCTAGTTTTTCCTCTTGTCCCGACTCTCAGATCTATCTTTCAGGGTCTGGGTTTTGTTTTACTTTTGGGGTTTTTTGTTTGTTTATTTAGTTTTTTATTTTGGGGGGTGTTTTGCTTTGCTTTGTTTTCGTTTTGTTTTGACATCTTTTTGCTTCTTCCTTTAATCACTCAAATTCTTTGGAAAAATAAAAAAAAAAATGGTCATAGGTTTGGAGAAGAGCAGCATCCTCCAATCTTGCTACCAAGAACAAGAAGGAAGTATGTCCATTGGATCTTTTTCCAAAACAACCAGAAGCCAGTGTCTTCTCCCATTTTGTTGATCTCAGAATGGTGCTATGAACACATACCTGGGAAGACAAATTATATTTACTTAATCTCTAGCTTCATGGTGGACATTGACCATCTATCTCCTCAAAGACCCAGAGGTCTCAAGGTGGTAGCATTCCCCAGTCTCCACAGAGGAAGAGCTTTGTGGTGGTTTGAATGAGAATGTGTGGGTTCACACATTTGAATACTTGTTTTCCAGCTGGCCCCTACTGTTTGAGAAAGATTAGAGAATGTGGCCTTGTTGGAGGAAGTACATCACTGAGGACTGACACACACACACACACACACACACACACACACACACACACTCCCAGAGTACCTTTCTCTTCCAACCCCTTGATTGTGGATTGAGATGTGTGCGCTTAGTTGTTTTGTTGCTCAAGGACATCATGGTTATAAGTTGCTTTTCTCATTTGATTACAGCAATAAAAATGTAATTACGAAAAGCTTGTCTAATCCCACCATTGTTAGGAGTAACAGTTGCTTGTGATATCCCATTCCCTACCATTATTTGTTTCTTTAATGAAAAACAAAGAACTAGAGCCATCAGCAAGGCACAGATTCTAGATATATTGACATAAACATTAACTTCTTGAAGGAACTGGCTGTTCTCACTGTTGAATATAGGTACCCTGAAGGGAGCCCTAAAGGAGGCTCCCCCAGAAGCTCAGGACTCCCCATGAAAGCTGTGCAATACTTCCCAGTGTGTATGTATCTCACTATATCTGACTCCAGAGGCAAGTTTTAGACATGCATCTCCAGGGGGAAGAGCACTCCCCCCAGCCCCAGCCCTGTCAGTTCTATGGTTGACACAGAGCCTCTGGACACAGGTCCAGAACTTTCCCTTTTCTGACATCTGCCAACATGCTTCTACCCAGATCTTCAGCATGCATGTTGAGCCATATTTTTAATTTTTGGGTTGGTTTGGTAAATTGCAGATGCTCTCTTCCCAGAGCTATGAGACTACACATAGCTTCTTTTTTGCATGTGGTTTAAATGCTCTTTTTTCCTCCACTTTCCATGTTCAGTGAGCACCAAAACCCTAATCCCAATCTCTTCAGCAAATGAGCCTCCACACCACTCAGTGGCCATGCTATCCCTAAATGGTTCCTCTGCCTTCCTAGATCTGAGGGTTCCTTCCCAAACTCCCATACTTAGACTCAGTAACAGCAGTTCCTTGGGCCACAAAGGACAAAATAGGGAACATATTGGGAACAGCTGGTCAAAGCCCAAGGCCTCTTTGCATCTGTTCCCACAAGCGCAGACCTAAACTGACAAAAGCCCTCATCAGAGCCAGTGGCTCTAGTACTAGTCCAACCCCTTGGAGCAGTGTCAGCCATGTGATATGTTTGCCCAATTCTGCAGCTGGGCTAATTACTATGGTTCCCAAGCTTGGGGTCCACCCCCAAACCAAACAAACCAAACAAAAACCACAGGGTTGTTCATTCTGTTCATCTCAGCCAGCAATTTCTGAAGGATCCCTATAATTGATAACAACATAATAAAAACTCACCACCTGTCCCTTATCCTAAGGACTTGGAAGACTGGCCAACAATTAAACCCATCCTTCAATGACAAAATACAGAACATAGTGACTCTGCATTTCTAAAAGCCAGTACCACCCCAGAAACAACCCAGGCCTGTCACATGGTCCAGCCTGGAAGAAAGACAGTAGCTGGATGGGTAGGCTCAAAGGTGAGATTTAATAAAGGCAGAAATGCCTATCAGGATGTGTCAGCCAGTAAAAGCTGGGCTGGTACTGAGGACTGTCCAGCCAGCAGATGAAGGGTAGGTATGGAGAATGGCAGAAGTTGGTGAAATAATAGGAGGGAGGTCCAAATGGACAATAAATCCAAGGACTTGCCTCCTAGCTAGTCATATTGGGAAACTGGGGAAGCATGAGGCAGTTATTCGCAAAGTCTGATATGTGTCTGGTGCTATAGCATCCTGCCTATAGCACCTAGGTTCCATAGTACATATTAAAGTGAGTATCCAAAGTAAACCAATATGTGTGTATGTGTGTGTGTGTGTGTGAAAATATCATAAAGGAACTTATTAAATTGTATGTTTACTAAAAAATTAATAAAACAAGTGTCGTGTGTGTGTGTGTGTGTGTGTGTGCGTGTGTGTGTGTGTGTGTGTGTGTGTGTGTGTGTGTGTGTGTGTGTGTAAAATCAGGTGCTGATGAAGACCTGGCACCTAGGAAACAGAAAGTATAGTTATGACAACATATCACAACATCAAGGGAGCTGGTCTGGTCTCCAGTGCCCTGATGAGGGTCAGACTTAGTACAGAATAGAGATAACAAATGAAGCCTGGTCAAGGACAAAAGCCTGGGTGACATGAGCATGGTCCCCTCCTCTAGTGAGCCTGATTAGAGGGACAGCCAGTGATTTAGGAGGCTCTGACTACAGAGCAGCAGGATCACTCTGCCATGGTGGGGGGCAAGGAAAAGTCAAGTCCAGTCAAGGAAAAAGTACACATCAGACAGAAGATGATGGCTCTGCACAAACAGAAATCAACTTTTTAGGAAAGTAGCAAGAGAATCCATTTCATCAGTGCTTCCAGACCCAGCCACAGAATCTTCATCACTTGGGGACTCACTAGAAATTCAGATTATCAGGCTATGCTTTAGACTTCACATCAAAACCTCTAGGGGTGGAAGCATTTTTTATTAACCTTCAGGGTGATGCCAGGGCTAAGAAATAAACAATTCTCAAGGAGAATGCTTACAACTCAAGACGTTCTCCCAGAACTCTGCTTGCTCACTGTAGGACTTGTTATGTCTCAGAGCAATGAGACCTAGCTCCAGCATACTGATTCAGGAGACATGAAGCAGGCTGCTGTGTTTGTGACTGGTTTCTGAGTGGCACTAATGACACTGGTCTAAGCCCTGCACCTTTAAAACAAGCAAGCAAGCAAACAAACAAAAAACTGATTTCAGTAAAAGGATTTATGCTCGGACTAAAAGGAAGCTACTTTCAATGGACAGCTCTGGGCCCAGGGCCATGAAGAACTAACTGTAAGAAGGAATGACTCCAATTAGACAGATGTCTTAGGCAACTCAGGTTGGTAGAATGATGCAACAGACTGGGTGGCATCAACAACACACATTTGTTTTTCATAGTTCTGGAGACTGGCAGCCTAAACTCAAGGTATGGCAGCAGACTTAGAGTCTGTGAGGTTTAGCTTCCCATTCAATGTAATCTCACACAGAGGATGGGTGGAGAAGCTCTCTCTATCTCTTTTAAAAGGACAGAAATCCCATTCATCTGGAGTCTATCATGAAGACCTAATACCAGTGACAGATCCCCATCTCCCAATTCTACCACATCGAGGTTTAGGATTTAAAAGTATTAATTTCAATTTATACAGCACTTAGTCTACAGCAATAGTGTTCTGACTTAAAGGTTTATATTCTTCTAAAATTCATATATTGGGAGTCAGGACCTGTGAAGAGATAGTAAAAGCTAAATGCAGTCAGAAGTACAGTGCCTTACCCCAACATGGACAATACTCTTGCAAGAAGAGAAAAGAAGCTGGGCCTGGATATGGAGGCTTATAATCCCAGCCACTCAGAAGCCAAAGGTAGAGGATCAAAATCAAGGGAGACTTGCCTGTGTTGAAGATTGAGTTCAAGGCCAACCTTGGAAACATAGTGAGATTCTGCCTCAAAATAAATTAAAAGAGGTCTGGAAAGGCAGCTCAATAGTAGAGGGTTTATATGGCATAAATAAAATTCTATGTTCAGTCTCTAATACTAAAAAAAAGTACTAACTGAGAAGGTTTATCAGGCAAGAGACAAAATCTCACCAGGATACTAACTTTATAGTTTCTAGGAATGAGAGGAATAAATTCCTGTTCAGACATTCAGTATTTTATTGCAACAGGCCAAGACAATGAGATAGGCAGACCAAGGTTCAGACAAACTGATTCCATAGGAGATGATAAACAGTGACAATACTATGTATATGAGGGGAAGCCTTCTGCATTTTCCCAAGCTGGCAGCTCGGATGAGACTCTTCCTGCCCTCTACTTCTCTACATCCATTTTTACTTGATATCATTCTTTGCTTTGCTACCCAGTGGCCATATAGAAGCTCTCTTGTGAGTTCCTCTCTCCCTTCTCCACTTACTCCTGCCCAGCCACACTGAAGGTCATAAGCTCACTTCAAAAATTCTGTCCCTGCTTTCAGAAGCTCTTGCTTTCTCTGTCTTGGACTCTTAATCTCTGCCATCAACACTGGTCTGGATCTATCACTCCAAGTCACAGTTGGAAGAAGACAGAGTCATTGGGCAGATGAAGACTAGCTCAGCTGAGAGTCCCTATGGAGACAGTAGCCACAGGTCACAGAGATTAGAAGACTTACTGGCCACTAAACTGTGGCACATGGGGTGTGTAAGAAGGCAGAGTGTAAACAGAGTGTGTACAGAGTAAGCTGTATCCTGCCCCAGCTGAGAAAAAATAATTGTTCTGCTAGATAGAATCCCATTACACAATAATTTTTAATGTTGGTGCCACTTGCAGTGAAATAAAAACTCATTTTATTCAATGTATTGCAATTTCAAGGAAACAGCCCACCATTTGTGTGTGCCAGGTGCCTTTTACATATCAGGCTAGTGCACTGTCAGTATCTGTACCCTCAGTTCTTGTTTGTGCATTTAACACCAATTTGTTTAATTACTACATTGTCTGAGGCATTCTCCCACAGGATACAGACAGTGTGCAAAGCAGACAAAACTATATTTTCAGACACTTCCATTCTGGTGGGAAGAGGCAAATGATCGATAACTGTATTATACAATGTATTAGAAAAAAGTACATACAGTGAAGGAGACTGAAAATGGAAGACAAAAGCTGCAGTTCATGAAAAGTGACAAAATTTGACTGTAACATCTTTTTCTGCCTCTGTCTTAAATTGAACAATCTGTTCAGCTCATGCCCTTTGAGGTTTTAGTGTTTTAGAAATTTGTAATATTCAAGCTTCTATTATCGCCTCCTGTAATGGATAGTCTTAGTTGTCAGCTTTATTACATCTGCAATTAACTAAAACCCCAAAATGGAGGGGCACACCTGTGAAAGATATTTGTTTAATTTTAAGTGGGAAGATCCACTTCTAATCTGGTCTTTAAGGTAGGAAGACACATCATTAATCCAGACCTTCTGAGCTAGGAAAACCCATTCTGGGCCACATCTTCTGATGTAAGATGCCTGGGACTCATTTTCATTATTTTGATTTTTATTAGGATTAATAAATATCACATTCTTAAGACTTAGCACAGAGTGTAAGTACTAAACAATGCTTTACTACCAGTGCTGGATGAGTACACCCACTGAGGACATCTCAATGTGTGGTGTTGAAATTATAAGAGTGATCAGCAGAGGGCACCATTCAGATGACGGTGTCTGCCAACTGGCATTATACAAATAACAGACTGCAATTTCTGTATTTTTTCTCTTATTCTCTCTTTGTCAAATTTGATTCTTCCTTCTTGATTCTCTTTTATTTTAGGAACTGTGGGTCTTCTTTGTTGAGGTTTCCCTTGCCAAAAGATCTTCAAACCTTAATATTCAAGGGAAATAATGTGTCTCTTCAGCCCCTGCAGGGATCCCAGAGGCTGGTGTTTCTATACTGTGGGCATCTGGAGGTTGGGGGTGGGGGAAGCAAAGAGATATGTGTTGTTAGCTAAGTATAGATAAGGTTTCCCCAGTTTGTTCTGGTCCCAGGAATCCTGTGTCTTATCTCCTCTCCCACTGCTTCATCACATTGCCAAAATTACCTTGATAATATATCTTTTAATTTAAGAATTCATTTTCAATTCAAGAAAGAAGAACAGTGCAGCCAGATAAGAAACTCCATCTGTCTTGAAGAAAAAGGGTTAGGGATTTGGGTGCTATGAATCCTGTAAAGTCTTAAATTAAGGTGCCATTTCTGAATGTTTTCTTCATATTTATGAAATGATTATTCTACAGAGGTGCATTTCATGTTGTTAAAATAATGATTGTGCATGTTTAATACATCAATTTAAGTTATTATCTCTCATGCTATAAAATCTGAGATAATTTCATAAATAATTATTAGCATTTACAAATGGTGCTGCAATGTGAAGCGTTGCCTTAATCCTTTATCTTTCACAAACACAGAAATAACAATTAAATTTATGGAATGAAATAAGGCAGTTATATTCTAGAATATGTCACCTTCTTACAGAATGCAAATAAGGATGAAAGGAATAAAAAGAAAGAAAAGGTCTTGTGTAGAAAACTTTCCCCTACTCCACCCTACTCTGTCATTGACAGTCCAGAGATACTAGTCTCTTGAATCATTAGGGCCTTTCTATACAGAACTGGGGGTTGAAGAACTATTCTGTTTCCTAATAATTTATTTTGGTAAGTGGAGGCCCAGGCACATGGTTGGGACAGAAGCCTATCTTTCTATGCATCTTTAATCCCAGAACATGTGCTTGAAGATGGAAAGATGGACAAGAAAACAATAGATTCCTAGAAATTGGACTCAATCTTCAATCCTTCTCATGTCATATAGAGCCAATGGGAATCAAGTAACTGGAAAAAAAGCTCATTGTATATTTCCAACCTCTATCTAGTCTTCTTATCGGTAGTACAGACCTTGGAATGAGGGCAGCTCTTCAGCAAACTTATGATCTGGGTGGGGAGACTGAATGCTCACATTTAAACAACTCAGTCAGGTGTACAGTGTATCACAGAGCCACAGGTTTTTTTCAGCTAAATTCAAATTAGGTTCATATCAAGTTAACCCAGAAAGGTTTTTTGGAAGAGGTAAGCTGAAGTCTGGTCAGATCAATGTTATCTAATAAATCAGAGTATGAAAATACTGAAGAAGACGATAAACATACAATCCATGGCACAGATGAGTGTACACACACACACACACACACACACACACACACACACATTTCACCCTTACTTGTTGCAGGCCAGCCATGGCACCAGTTCTCTGAGGAAGGCAGTGATGGGGTATGGAATCAGCGATCATAGCCAAAGCTTTTTTCTCTTTGGCAATCCTTCTGTTTATAACTATTTGATATGCTCAGACCAAAAAAGATGTTGGCTTTTTGTAATTAATTCCTGCTGGCAGCAACAGGGGATTAAGAAGAAAAAAGGCTTAATTGCTAGAGATCTTTTCTCTTTGGCTCAAGGACCTCTCGCTGGCCAGGAGAGAGGCTTGGAACGTGTTAACTTTTCATGAACCAGAGAGAAAAGAAAAGGAAAGAAAATCATTTACACAGACAATATGCACAGACATACACATACTCATACACATACACACTCTGGTCATGCCAGACCACCTGTCTCATCAACTCCACAAGTATTCATGTCTACTTACATACATACACATATACCTACATATGTATATATATATATACATACATATAAACAAAAATACATATCCATATATACATTTGGATGGATGGGGCAGAGCACCCCAAGCCTCCACTTTATTTCTTCTCTCCAGCCTTTTTATATCTTCTTAGACAAAAGTTCTTTAGACAATCATAAATAAAATGTTACACAAAAGGGGAGTTACAGAAGAATGTCAATAGTAAGTTCAAAGCAGCGTTTCGTTCTCTAAGCTCATTATAAGTTCAAGGCAACAATTTCACATGATCTTGCTTTATCATAGTGCATACCTATGGCTTCATCCTTAGGCCTGACCTAGAATGAATGTTTTCCCTTGATCACAAATTTGTCTTAAGCCTAATTCTCTTCTTAGAGCAATTTATGAAAGCTCATTTTCTTTCTTTCTTTCTTTCTTTCTTTCTTTCTTTCTTTCTTTCTTTCTTTCTTTCTTTCTTTCTTTCTTTTGTTTGCAAGTGATTATTTTACATGGTCAAAGGTAATACACTTTAAAAACCCATAAATTAATCTTTTTAGCTTTTGGGTTTTTTTTTTTTTTACCATTTTGTAATTTATAAAGTATAAGATATACCTAACATCCAGTCCATCATCTTTGAAAATTAAATAGAACACTCTGTCATCTATCCTAACCTAAAAGACTTATAAATCAATATGTTATGTCCTGGTTTAGCTTGGATAAAGAAAATGTAGTATATTTACACATGGAGTATTAGTTAGTTATTAAAAGCAATGGCATCATGATATTTGCCAGAAAATTGACAAAAGTAGAAAAGATCATCCTGAGTGAAGTAACCCAGACCCAGAAGGACAACATAGTATGTACTCATTTATAAGTGGATATTAGTCACAAAGCAAAGGATAACCATGCTATAGGACATGTTAATCTCACTGAGAAGGGGGAAGTAGAACAGACATTACAGGTGGATGGGGAGAGGGAACTGAATTGGGGTAGGGAGTAGGGATGGGACTAGAAACAGGAAAGATAAGCTGTGGAGAGGATGGTGGGAAAGGGTACTGGGAGAGACAACTGGAATAGGGAGAGCATCTCTGGGATAAGAATCCTAAGGCAATGGAAACTACCAGGAACTGATGAGGGTACTAAGACTCCTAGCAGTTGGGGATATGGGGCCTGACTTCCAGCAGAGGATTGGGACACCAACACAGACACAAAACCTTCAGCCTATAATTTGTCTTGCCTATGAGATGTGTTCAGGAAAAGGTGGGACAGAAATTGTGGGAGAGACCAACCAATGACTAGTCTGGGAGTGAGACGCATACCATGAGAAGGAATCCACCCTTGACAATGCTCAGAGGGCCAGGAGCCAGAGGCTAAATAAGCCCAAAGACCCATGGTAGAGCAAAACATGAATGGGAAAAAAAAAGTAGTCAACGAAATGATTCTTAGTGATATTCTCCTACACTCATAGATTGGCATCTAGCAAAACTGGCAGAAACAGATGCAGATATCTACAGCCAAGCGTTCAGCAGAGCTTGGAGAATCCCATGGAAGAGAGGAAGGAAGTATTGTAGGAGCCAGAGGGGTCAAGGACAAGAAAACCCACAGAATCAATCAACCTGAGCCAACAGCGGCTCACAGAGACTGAATTGCCAACCAGAGAGCCTGCATAGGACTGACCTAGGCTCTTAGCACCTATGTTACAGTTGTGTAGCTTGATCTTCTTGTGGGAGTCCTAACAGTGGGATCAGGAGCTGTCCTTAACTCTGTTTCCTGCTTTTGGTACCCTTCCCCCCACTGGGTTGCCTTGTCTAGCCTTAATAGAAAAGGGGGTGCCTAGTCTTATTGCAACATGATATGCCATAGCTGGTTAACATCCATCTACACTGGCCCTTTTCTGAAAAGAAAAGGAGAAGGAATGGATAGGGAGGAGGAAAAGGAGCAGGGGAACTGGGAGATGGGGAGGAGGGGAAACTATAGTCAAGATGTAAAATAACAAAATAAAATAAAAGATGAGGAATGTAAATTATCACTATGCATGCTGTTCCATTTTACTTCTCTTCCATGAGTTAATAAGATATATATATTTTTTGCATTTTGGCAAAACAACAAAACAAAATAAGAATGTTGAAGAAAATAGCATTTGGTAGTATTATCTGTAGTTTTTCTGGAGAACAAAGTCTTCTAGAGCTGGAGAGCTGGCTCAGTGGGTAAGAGTACTTTCTGTGAAAGCAAGACCAGAGTTTAAATTCTCAGCACCCATGTAAGAACTAGGTATATCTATGAATGCATGTGTCCTTAGCACTGGGAGATAGAGACAGGTAGATTTTGAGAATTCTCTAGCCAGCCAGGCTAGGTTCAGGTTTTGTGAAAGGCTTGTCTTAAAAAATAAGGTAAAGAGTCATAGAGCATCTTTCTCTGAATGCTACATGTTTGCCCACAGGCTGCTACCTTATTCACATGCACAGCCTTTTGCAATGTATATAAATAAAAGGATATGTGTAGGAAGAGATTCTAGACTCTTCTGGAATTGGGCTGTTCTACTCTCAGGAGCTGGAATGGCTCACTGCCCCAAGAGTCATATTCACATAGCAGGCTTCCTGCTGAGACAGGGTAGGGAGGCCACTTCCTAAAATTTCTATCACCTCACTCAGGTCATGAAAGGATTTCTGATGAACCTACACTAAGTCATGAAGATCAGGCCTTTAAACACAGGCCTTGGGGAATCATTTGAATTCCAAATTGTGGCATTCTGAAAGGTAAGCTGACATTTTGTTTTCTAAATTAAAAAAAACTCACTATCCAGTTTCTCCTCATTAAAATCAAACAAACAAAAAACAGAAAACTCAGAATAACAAAACCACCCCATACTAGCATTTATATCTAAAACATCCCACCTCACCAGTCAATTCCATGTAGTTATTTCTTTTGTTTCAAATAGAACAGCTCTCCTCTCTTCATGGACTTGGCTCAGACCTACCTTTTAGTGAGGAGTCACTCTGCCTTCATGGGATTCAACAAGAAGCCAGGCCCACCTTAAAATTTTCCTGCCATCCACTCTTCTGTTGCATCATGGCTGTGCTAGTCACAATACTCATTTGGATCCTTAGAACTAGAGAAGTTTTTGCAGGATCAGTCTCCAGTTGGAAAAGTTCACTGGATGCTCCCACCTGCAAAGGCTGCCCCTCCATTCCTCAGCTATCACAGCAGCAGCACTACTAGGTGCTAACCTGAAGAACTGGTGATCCATCCTCTTCCAAGTTCCTCCACAACTCTTAGTGTTGACATCCACTGCCATCACTTGTGGCTCAATCAAGTTCACTCTCAGCCAACCAGAACAGACGTGCTGTATGGTTCTTTACTGTGCTCTAACTTTTGCCCAAACACCATGACTCCTTTACTTATTTTTATTAAATATTTGAATAAAGCAGTAACCTTCATTGGGATCAGTAAGAGTTGGCTTCAAATAGCAATGTGGGAGGGGAGGCAAAACAATGAGCTGTGAGAATAGACTCCATGCCACTGACTTCCAGGACCCTTGAAAATGCTTAGGAGCCCTGTTCAGATTTTCTACTGGTCTCTTTTGTTCATCCTTTTCTAACCATTTTTCTCAAACTCTAACATTCACAATATTTTTTTACCTATTTTTATCTAATACTATCATATTTCTTACTTAATTACTAGCCCTGCAAGAGTGTTGTTTTCTATTTTTCATGGCAAGTACATAGTACTTAATCTATACTGTGGTTAAATAGGTTTCTGGCAGCTAGCCCAGGAGCCTTGCCAGCACTGATATCCTTGCTATTATGGGAAAAAGATCCAGACAACTAACTCAGATGAATTTTTGGAATGCAAGTTCTTTATAAGTCAGGAAGTGTCTGTGTTGATTCAGGGATATAAGTCTTTCTTGTTTCCCAAATGGATTTGTTCAATATGCAACAAATATGTAGTAAAGACTCATGAGCCGACCCTGTTAGGGTCCTGCACAGCATAGGCTTCAGGTCACAGGGCCCAGGTCAGCTTTTATCCTTACTTTCTAATACAGAAGACAGGAAACAAAGAAATAAGATCACACCAGGGACTGAAAGCTACACCAGAGTCTGTGTTAGTCAGAGTTCACCAAAGAAACAGAATCAATAGGAGTCAGATACAGAAAGATGACAGACAGACATTAATTTTAAGAAGTTGGTCCATGCATATGTAGAAAAGAGTGAATTTGATGGCCAGGCCAGCAGAGAAGATAGTGAGGCAGGATTTCTGTAATTGTAAGTTTTAAAGCAGAATTCCTTCTTCAGGAATCCATGATCTGTGCTCTTAATGCCTTCAACTGATTGGGTTGGACCCACCCATGGGTCACATCTGTTTTTCTCAAAGTCTACTGGCGATCAAGACTAATCAAATCTGGAAAATATCCTACCAATAACATTTAGACTGGTATTTGACTGAACAGTCATATACCATAAACTGGTCCAACTAAGACATAAAATTAACCACACAGCAGAAATCCAGTAAAATTCTGAGCCCAAAGGTTGGGACTTTTAATCCAATGATAGTGGGGTGTAATATACAACTTGGGATATGAAATAAACCTTAGTGCTCACTGGTAGGGGGGAATGATACATTCTGTTACATCACTTGGGTCATGAGTTCAATGCCTCTTGCCAGTCTCAAAGAATACTACACTATACATACTTGGTTCAGTGAACATGGCCCTATTTCCTCGGAGCAGTAGGAAGGCTCACAACTTCCTGTTTGCTGGACTGCTAATATCAAGATCAATTTCCTTGGCATGAGGATTACCTGAAAGCCAGCCCCTAACCTGGACATCAAGGTAGAAAGGGCAGTGTACACAGCAGGCTGAGTATCGTTTCTGTTGCTGTTAAGTACCTGGGTTCCTCTTTGGTAACCCTGCTACATACACAGTCAAGAGTAAGAGTTTCCAGTTGAGCCCATGAACCTGTTCCAGACAGTCCAGAGCCACCAGTGGGCCTGGTGGGCCCTCCTAGCCCTCATCCCTGCTCCTCTTGGGTGACAGCATCTGGTGCTTTTGCCTGAGCATCCCATCAGCTTTCATACCACTGTCACTGTAAGACTAGAGGAACAAAAACAAAAGAAGTGACAAATTTGTCCTTTTCTCTTTCATAATTAACCAAAATATCACAGCATGTAGCAAAGCACAGCTCCTAATTAACAGACAGGCGAGAGGCGATTAGGAAAAAAAAAAATGCCACAGCCCCCTCTCAATAGTCCTCTCATGCCTGGCACCCCCTCCCACCCAGCAGCACCCCCATGTTGCTCCCATCCCAGTAATTATATTTGCAAAAGAGAATGATATTCTGGTCAGACAAGACAGACAGAAAAAGCCCAGTCCCCAGTGAGGCAATTAATATTTCACACCTGCCAAAGCAAAGTGGCAATGGGGTGGGAGGGGAGATTCTGGAAAGAGGACTATATTGTCACTAGGCCAGGATTTTCTAATGCCAAGTGGGGACAGTCTTTCTGTTGGGCTTCAAGGATGGGCAGGCTAGGATAGCACAGTAAACAGGCTGTCAGGGTGTATGTGGAATGAGGGTCAGGGGAAGTCATGGACAGAAGACAGAATCTGTGTCTTCTTTTATTCTGTAGCTCATGATTCATGAGAGAATGGCACACAGAATCGGCAGAAGTGAAGAAGAGACAAATGCAGAGTGAGCAGACACTACTAGCTCCAGCCCCTACTCCCACAGAAACATAGGTGCTCCACTGGTCTTACCTGCCACCCACACAGAGCCCCATGCTTCCTCCTGCTCCTGAGGAGCACAGGAATGAGTGTGCATGCGCACACACACACACACACACACTCCTTTGTGTACAGACAGACACTCCTGTGCATTAACATAGCCATTTTTAATCTAAGCAATCACCTAAGAGTTTTTATCCTATTAATAACTCACAGTGGGGACTGATCTTCAGCAAGAGTTGGAGAACAGACAAGCTGTGTTCAAACCAGAGCAAGCAGTGATGACTAGAGGCTGGGAAGGAAGGGGAGAGGAGTGAGGTGCAAGGAGGTGGAATAACAGCACCAAAATAGAAGCTCTAATGCTCTACGGCACAGTAGGATGACTATAAATTACAATAATTTATTACATATTTTATAAAGAACTATAAGAAGAGACTGAAAGCCCTCAACAGCAAAAAAATGACATGTTTAAGAAAACAGGAATGCTAATTATCCTCATTTGATTATAACATTGTATGCATATATCAGATTACTACACTGTACCCATAAATATAACAATTATTATGTCAATTTAAAAATATAAAAAATGCACTTGCTTAAAAATGGATAGCATATATATCTCCCAGTGTGAAGTCACAGTAGACAGAACACAGGCTTCTGTGACCCACATAGGTCCAGCTCTATGTGGCCCCTTTCACAGTGATATTCTGAAGTCATGGACTCATTACTTAATAAACCACAATAACTTCAGCTTCACAAAGGCAAACATTTCTTTACTTACTCTGTCCAGTCATTCACTGAAAAGTAAGTAGTGAGTAGATTCCTTTGGGCAGGCATTGTGCCAGGCCCTGTAGAGAGCATTGGTCACTTCATGTGACCATACAACTTATACTTAGGCAGGTGTGTGCTGAAGAGAGCCCAGAAAGAGGGCCTGCTGTAGAAAATCAGGAGGTATAGGCAGCTTGGATCAGGGTGGTGGACATGGTGACAGAGATAGAGAGAGAAGGGACAAGTTATGTATTGGTGAATAATATCAATGAGCTTGATGGTAGCCTAGGTATTAAAGGAAAGGGTAGGGAAAAATGGGGACTTCTACTGCAAGATCTAGAAACAGAACAGCAAAAAGAGGGTCCTCAGTATAACACCCAGCACACTCTAGGGTCCAAACTTGGACCAGCACCAAAAGAAGTAGGAGCAACTTTGAGCAGTTTCTGGGACTAGGATCGGGACAATAAGGATAGCTTTCTGGAGGTTCTGAATTAGCCACTTCCAAAGAGGGAAGTGAGGTGACATGAGGGTTAGAAGAGGAAAGTTTCAGGAGTTTCTGAATGAGGCAGGAAAAAAGTAGACCAAACAAGTTTGGAGGTGAGAACCCTGCGTCAATAGACTTAAAAATCTGTTCAAGTTGTATGTATAAGGATTCTGCTTTTTAAAACAGGTAATGGATGTGTGAAATTTTAAATTTAAATACAACCAAACCTAGATCCTCAAAAATCAATACCTACTTCTGCTTCAAGTTTGTGAATTTCCTACCCATATGAAGTCACTCAGCAGGAATCAGTTTGAACTTTAAACCCTCCTGCTCTGCCCTGGAGCATGCAGACAGTGCTAGAGCCTAGAGCTACCTAGCATACCTACAGCCAGTCACCTGGAAGGTTTTCAGGAAATGATAGTCCATTCAATGGCCCTGGGAATTTGAATTTTAACACTAAGCAATCTGCTTCATTTACAGACTCTACTGTCCCCTAGGGTCGAGTCCCCAAATTTCAACAAGCTCCAGAAGGCAATGGCTCCATCCTGGTACTCCCACATCCTTCCCTATGACAACTGAACCCCTAAGGTTTAGAAAAGGCTCAGACATTGGGGAGTGTAAGAGGCTAGAGACAGCCCTAGGAGTCCTGCCTTCACAGCCCTCTGTCCCATCAACTCTTCACCCTCTAACTCAGGGCTTCTCTGTGTGGCTCCAATGCATCTGAACTTCCTTGTGTCAGTTTTAGAGATCCACAAGGTGTCTTAGTCAGGATTTCTATTCCTGCACAAACATCATGACCAAGATGCAAGTTGGGGAGGAAAGGGTTTATTCGGCTTACACTTCCATGCTGTTGCTCATCATGAAAGGAAGTCAGGACTGGGACTCAAGCAGGTCAAGGAGCAGGAGCTGATGCAGAGGCCAAGGAGGGATTAACTTACTGGCTTGCTTGCTTCTCCTGGCTTGCTCAGCTGGCTTTCTTATAGAACCCAAGACTACCAGCCCAAAGATGGTAGCACTCACAAGGGGCCCTCCCCCCTTGATCACTAATTGAGAAAATGCCTTATGGCTGGATCTCATGGAGGCATTTTCTCAACTGAAACTCCTTTCTCTGTGATAACTTCAGCTTGTGTCAAGTTGACACACAAAACTAGCCAGTACACAAGGTAAAAGTATTTTAACCATCATATGGCAATGTTTGTTCTTTTTGCTTCATGGGTTTTCAAAAATGATAGTTAAAGTTGTCAGCACCCCACAAATTACATATTAAGTCTTCCTTCTCTCCCTCCTCCTTCTTTTACCACCACCACCACCACCACCACCACCACCACCACCACCACCACCACTATTACTTCTACTACAACAACAACTACTACTACTATTACTACTACTACACTACAACTACTTCTCCTCCTCCTTCTCAATCCTTTTCCTCCTCCTTCATTTTGCCACACACACGTAGTTTTAAAAGCTATTTTTATTTATGAATATCTTTTATGCACCAGTGGAAATAATTTATGAAATTTCAGTCCTTAAGTATACATATTTTTAATATGCTATGTGACTAGCCAGGAAGTGCGTGTGACATTTCTACTGCAAGCAGAAAGCCAATCTCATCTCAGGGAACCACCATCCTTGAACTGCAAGAGTCATTTCTTTGTTGGAGCTTCATTCTTTCTTGAAGGTCCAATTGATGAGCTTTAGCCCTTTATATTTTTGGGTTTGGTAGGACTTGTCTCAAAAATAAACAAACTTAGTCTGTCACTTTAGGGAAAACAATTGTCAAATTTGTGGCCCATGCTACTACTTTTGCTTTTGTATAAAAAAAGTTATCAGATTTTGGAAAATACATGTTCCCCACCATCAGCATAAGAGCTTCTCAATATTGAAATTGTCTTTGATGAGGTCAGTGATGACTGTAACCAATCTACTCTGTATTTATTTATTTGTTTGTTTGTTGGTTGGTTGGTTTTTTTTTTAAGTATCTCTTGTAATGAAATGATTAAAAATTTGGAAACTAACTTAGCTGAGTCATGCTTTTCAAATATTGATGTACAACCCACAAGACATGGCAATGGAACAACTATTGGCAGATTTTTGTGGGAAACATTCAATGGCATGAAAGAAACCTTCAAAAGTAGCTTTCATGGAAGTGAAATACACTATCAAAAGTAAACTGCTGAGTCATTCATTCCTATAATCTCAGTACTCAGGAGGCAGAGGTAGGATTACGGAGGATAGCCTGGGCAACGTAAACTCATCACTCCAGCTCACCTTTCCCTATCACTGTCTCTTCTCTTGTGCCTGGATCCTAGTGTTTCCTCTGTATCTAAGCCCCAGGACCAAGTTTCTACCTCTTGGATCTCTTCCAGAGATTTCTCTCATAGTGGCAGAGAAGTCTCCATCTTGCTGTGTATCCCATTCTCACTCACCCTTGAGCTTACACTCTATCTTTATCTCTGACACTATTCTTTTAATTTTTTCTTTTATGTGTAGATGCTTTGCTTGCCTATGTGGCTGAGCACTATATGAATGCAGTGTTCTTAGAAGCCATAAGAGGTTCCTGAGACTGGAATTATAGACAATTATGCATTGTCTTGTGTGTGCTGTGAATTGAACCCTGGTCCTCAGCAAAAAACCAGTATCCTTAACTGCTGAACTGTACGCACAAAATCACTACCACCACCATCACCACCACCACCACCACCACCACCACCACCACCAACAACAACAACAACAACAACAACAACAACAACAACAATTGTTTATACAAAGACATAAGTCTTCCTTTAGTATCATTTGGTCCTTGCAAAGTAGCTTTTTTGGTCTTATTCAGGTGTAGGAACAGCAAAATCATCCTCATTGATGAGAAAATGGTGTGAACCAAATATTCCACATCTGCAAACCTATTCTTCACATCTTGTTCTTCACTTTAGAGGCTTCTAGTTGGGTTTAGCTGCTGGCAAACATTAGACAGAGACCCCAGAATATAGACGATAGAGGCTGGAAGGCTTGTCACCCTTCCACATGCATGTTCATACACATGTGCACACATATTATTTGTCTACACTTCCCAGGGATGCAGGGATCTGAGTAAGCTAATTCCTTTCCTTTGTCACTATAGGCCTAGGAATAGTTCTCTATTTATCCTGGTTGCCTTTCTTCAGTAGCCACGTCTTTCTAAGTTTTTCCTCACTTAAATTCTCCTAGATTATAATTTCCGAGTATAGTCTACTATTTATTTCCTGCCAAGACCTTGACTTAAAAGTTGTAAAGTACTGGGCTATGTATCTTCAAACAAAAATGTCTTTTCTTTATTATGTAACATCTTCTGTGACCACTGGACACCCTCAGCTCCTGGCCTACCTTGCCAGAGATATAAGAGAATACAGAGATTTTATTCTGCTCAGTACAGTTCATTCTCAGCATCACTCAAGTTCCAGATGTATCTAGAAAAGTTTGGAAAGAACCCGAGGAATAATTTTTCTCTGGAAAAGGAAGAGATCATGGGTTCTTCATCATGACGCCACTGGTGCTGCCTCCTCTTTCAAGAGCTATTCTCTTTCTGTAAGCCAAACCCACTAGTGTAACTGTATTAAACAATGTTTCCACACCCATCAATCATAGATAATAATGTCTTCTATCACCAAATACTTTTTAAAAGCATTTATCTCTTTTTAATTTGTAATATTCAATGTGATTCAACATACTTATCTGTGGGACTGTGGACATGCCAGAAAATTTGGTAAGGTAGAGTGGGTCTGAGACCCCAGAACCGGCATACACACACACACACACACACACACACACACACACACACACACACACACACACACACCTGAGACTGTAGGTGCCTCCTTGCTCTCTGCCAGATTCCTGGCCTGGAACATGTGTGTACCATACTCCCCATGTCAGTCATGTAGCCAGAAACAAAGTTCTCCATGCTAATGAGGTACCTAGAGTCACTAAGGGTTTAACCAATAAGCTTCCCTTCCCAGACATTCCTTTCTACAAAAGGTATTTAATCTCTGGTCCATCCTGAGAAATGGCCACACATCCCTTTTCCGCAATGAACAACCAATAAACAATTTGGAACCAAGGACTATCTCTTTCATCTACCATTGCCATGGGGAGCATGGAGAAGTCCTTCACCTACAGAGCCCTGCCACCTAAGTCTCTGATAGAAGGCCTCTCTACACTTCCAACCGCTGCTACCTTCAATGATGAACTATGCCGTCACTAGATGTCCAGGGGTCAGCTTTCCACATCTCAGACTATGTTTTCCCACCCCCTGAGCAGTGTCTTTGTACTTACCTGAAGCCCAGCACCTGCCTAGTGGCAGTGTTGGAATAAGTGCAGTCAAGCTCCCTTCATTTCGACTCCCCAGTGGCTGTGCTCAGGAGCAGAGCAGAATGTAGTCCCACACTTATCTAGTGCTTATTCTATGCTTAGCCCAAGGCCAGACACCAAGCAGTACAAAGGAAAATTATGATTCAGTTGTCACATAAAGGGAGCTCACACTCTAGCTATATAGAGAGAAATATAAATATATTTCTGGCTTAGGAAAATAGTAGCCTTAATGGGAGTCTTAACACAGAATTCTATGGATTTGGATGAAAAGAAACACCACAGAAACATCTAGGTAGATGTTGGTAAGTAGAAATGTTGGAGACTGGCAAGATGGCTCATTGGGTAAAGGCACATGTCACCAAGTCTAACTAACTTCAGTTTTATCTCTCAGACCCACATTATAGAAGAGGGGCCAATTCCTGCAAGTTGTCCTCCAACTTCCACTAGCATACTGTGGCATGTACTTCCCTATTCCCCAAATAACTAAACAAATGTAATTTAAAATGAAGAAAAATATGTTTTTTAATGAAGCCTAATAAAAGAAAAGTGAACAATGTTGGAAAGATGGCATTATACTCTAAGGTGTAGGTTAGGGAGAGGTGGCCCCCAGTCTAAGAGAAATGTAGTACACAGGCAGACACATCCCATCACACGGCATCCACCACAGAGCAGCCACTGTGTCAGCAAGAGACTGTGTCCTTGATGCATGTACCTGATGATGACCTGCAGGAATGACAAAACCCTCGGACAGACCAAGTCTGGACCTCAGATTCTAATGGTGAGGACCAGTTCAATGTCCCAGACTGCCAGACAGGACCATAGTGAATCATAAGACTTTGTACTAGTCCAGATCAGTCCCACATGGAAGAGTATGGATCCAAGGCATTCTTCTCCTAGTAGCCCCATAAAGTCTTGTACAACTCAGATGACCAGGGACAGAAAGAAACATCACAAAGGCTGAGCATCTACCCAGAATGAATGAATCACCATTAGCTGGTAAGATAGTAAGTGCTCACTTCAGTTGGCTATTCTCTTAAAAATTTATCCTGGGAAACAATGGAAAACAAACAAATAGACAAACAGCATGGATCCAAGAATCTAAAAATAAAACAATGAGAAATTTCAAGGAAATTAAAGCCATCAGAAACACAATGTGTTCATTAGTGAGAGACTTACACAGTAGCCTAGTAACATCTGCTTGTTCTTTTCTTTCTTCATTTGATCCATCCTCTCTCTCTCTCTCTCTCTCTCTCTCTCTCTCTCTCGGCTCAGTGGTATCTTCCAGATACTACATAATACTACATAATATTAATATTAATAATACTACATAATATTAAACCTATTAATATGTTTATATGACCAATGTGCTTATATGACCATGGTCAAGGTCATGGACAGTTGCAGAAGTGTTACTAAAATGAATGTGGCTGTTGGGAGCAGAAGGCTGAGAAATAACCAGGTACAAAATAATATCAGAACAGAATGGGGTTACCTTAGTCATTGTGCACGCACATATACAAATGCACACATATGCATCCACTAACACACACATGCATATAAATACATGTGCATGCAAACACATACATATATACACTAATGCACTAGTGCACACATGTACACACAAAATATGCACAATTTGAGATGAGCAAGCAGTATCACAGCTCAGACTGATAGAATTCAAACACTATTAAAGAATACTGAAAACTTCATTAATATAACATTTATTTATTTTTAGTATATTTATTTATGTAGGGGTAAGAGTGTGTCATGGTGCTCATATGGAGGGCAGAGAACAACTTTCAGGAGTTGGTTCTCTCCTTCCACTATATGGACCCTATGGATCAAATTCAGATACTCAGATTTGACCGCAGGTGCCTTTACCTGCTGAGCCATCACGCTAATATCCTTACCTTTAATGAGATCAACTGTGGCCTTCTAGCTCCCCTATGTGCCGACTCAGCCATTTAGTATTCTTGCTGTCCCTACCAATTCACAAGGTTGCCAGATCTACTATAAAGGTCCACTGACAAAGATTTCAAAAAGAAGGTTTTACAATAAGGAATTAGCCACTAAAAAGCAGTCCTGAGTGGGCAGCAGATACTGGAGGACCTGAATGAACCCAAGTACCTTTAATATGCTCTGCTTTGGAGCTCATTCTTTCCCCGTGTTTAAACTCACCAGAAAGTACCCAGCTAGTATTCCAGACCCTACTCATTCCACACAAAATAGCTGATACCACTGAGAGAAGTTTGCAGGCCAAATTATTTTGACACAAAAGAATAAAACTACTTTAAAAGAAAGAAGACAAACTAAACACTTGCTCTTCATAAAACAGGATAATTGGAAAAAATGGACCAGTTTTAAATAACACTAATAAATATTTTCAACAAAGGGTATTGTAATAAAATATGGGTAATAAGTAAAATAAACAGGATTAAAAGTCAGACAGATGCAATACTTCTGTTTATAACTTACAAGACCTCACTGAGGAACTTCCTTAGAAGGGAGGAGAAAATAAAGAGATGAAAGATAGAAAGAAAAGATGCCATGTTATAAGTAAAAACTAGTACTAATTTCCAAAGAATAAGAATCTAATGAGATAAAGTGATAAAATGAAAGGCTGGAAATATTTGAAGAAGAGCAAAAGACAAAAGATCTCAGGTCGAAGACTTTAACAACTGGCAAGAATTTTTTTTAAAGTAAGACTAAAACATATGAGATGTACAGAAAACATTTCTAAAAATTTTCAGAAGGAAAAAGAAACATTATCCAAAGGAGTAAACTCATAATTTACCAAACTTCTGAGCAGTGTATTAGATATAGCAACTCATGGAAAATAGCTTCAAAACACTGAAGAACATTGAACCCAGAATTTCATATCCGGTCAAACTGCTATTTATAGCCACAAATATCATGAAGAATTGCTGTTAAATGCCACAAAGATGTTTTGAGGCTTGTGAAGTCACAAAATCTCATTTAGCAAATCTAGAAAACTTGTCATAAAAAGCAATAAATCCAGGAAAGTGCCTCAAGAGAAATTTGATGAAAGATAATTGTATTAGTATAGTTTATTATTCTCTAAAAAAAAGAAAAGACCAAATAAGTTAAAGCATATTTACACCCCCAAACTAGAAACTTTAGATATAACCAAGGTAAGGAAACCTAAGTGTAGGCCTTAAATTAGATATGATAACCCAATAACAAAAACAGAAAATAAAACTTTCAATATAGGAAAATTTAAACTTTCCAATGAAAACCAAAACAGGAAAAAGTAATATAGAATTAACAAAAACACAGAGCAATTTAACAGAAATAGTTACTCACTAAATAGAATTCCAATTTATCTGGATGTGACGGTGATCTGGTTGTGATATCTGTCACCCCTTTTTCTCCAATGTTGATCTGTCTGATCTGAGTGACAAGGTGGGTGTCTCTCCTTTCTCACCACTCTGTATGTGTCCCTCCTAAAGAATGCCCTCTGTACAAGAGGATGACCTGACCCAAATAAAGTAGGACCTGTCTTCAGTCAAAGGTATAGAAGTAGCTGCATTCCCCTGCCAGAGCTTCCAAACAAGCTCTCAAAGGATTTATCTGACCAAACACTGAAACTCTCTCCAAAACTAAGTATTAGAGTGCTGCGTTAGTAAACAAATAAATAGAAAGAAGGAGAAAGAGAGAAATAGACCTGAACAAATACAAAGTTTAATATATTTAAAAGGCTATCTCTCAAATTGCTGGAGAAAATATAGATGTTTTCAATAAGGATGCGAATAATCATCAGGAAAAAGATAAACTTGAAATCACACCTTGCACTCTACAGCTGAGCAAACTGAAAATAGATCAGAGATTTCAATATATAAAGGAAATTAGAACAATATTAGAGAATTACTTCACATCTGAGACTAGGGAAGTCATCTCATTAGGATTCACAATCCAAAATCAACAATAGATCTTGACATAACTACATCTAAAATTGTACTGTTCATGGCTAAATTGACCATAACCAAATAAAAACAGACACTATATTCTGGGGAAATAATTGCAATGCATACCATAATATGAATAGCTAATACCCCTACTGTGTAAACAATTCATAAAAATCAAGGGACGACAACAACAAAAGGGAAGGAGGTCAAATGATATACATTTTATATAAATATATGTGTACATATATATAATGGAGTGACAAATATTACAGCGAGAGAGACAGGGAGACACAGAGAGAGAGAAATAGGGTAAGGGAAATATCAGCAAAGCCAGACCAACACATTTTACAAGATTAACACATTTTACAAGATTGGCAAACTGCCAAAGGCTATGAATAGCAACCTATGACAATGAAAAAAAGTTATAAAGTTGTTTATTATAATATCACTTATGACAAAATATTAGAGTTACCATTATGGATTTTTAATTTTTCCTTTTTTCACAATAATGTAATATGTTATGACTTTTACTCGAAAATATATTCTGGAAATCTGACCATTTTACAGGAATATTCTCACCTATATGAATAAATAGTAATTTATTCTACCAATCTGCTATGCTTACATACATTGTTGATTGTTCTTAATATTTTATCATAAGTAACACTATAGTAGGTAACTTGTATTAATTTTATTTTATGTACATTGGTGCTGCATATATGCTTGCATGAGTGTGTCAGATCCCTAAAACAGGAGTTACAGACAGTTATGAGCTGCAAGGTGGGTGCTGGGAATTGAACCCATGTCCTCTGGAAAAGCAGCCAATACTCTTAATTGCTAAGCTATGCATACTTCAACCCATTAAAGGTCATACACACACACACACACACACACACACACATATATGTAGGCAGGATTTCTAGATTTCTATCCATAGTCCTGGTTGTTCTGGAACTTCTTGTGTAGACCAGGCTGGCTTCAGAGATCACAGAGATCCTGCCTCTAGTAGCTAACTTTGTAAATATTTTTGCTTCATGTTTTAGACAGTGGATCTTCAAAGTATATTAATTATTCAGTGAAAGGTTAAAATGTGATTGTGTTACTTATAGTTTTTATTCTATTTTTATCTCTGTTGCTGGGAGAAAAGTGTCTTGATAAAAGCAACTTAGGAAAGGAAAGGTTAATTTTCAGCTAACAGTTACAGTTCATCATCAAGGAAGATCACGGCAGGAACTCAAATCAGAAAACATGGGCAAATGCTGCTTCCTGTCTCATTCACTTTCTCCTGTAGCTTTCTTATACACACAAGGACCACTAGCTCAGAAGTGTAACAGCCACAGTGGGCAGGACCTTCCTACATAAAGTAACAATCAAGAAATTTCCCATTGCCCACAGTCACGCTGATCTAGCAACTCCTCAGTCAAGGTTCTCCTTTCAGATGACTCTAGACTGTATCAAGTTGGCAACTGAAGCCAACCAAGACAGTACTTAACCATGTTTTGTTTTGTTTTTTGTTTGTTTGTTTTTGATTGGATATTTTCTTTATTTACATTTCAAATATTTTCCCCTTTCCAGGTCTCCCTTTCGGAAACCCCATATCCCATCCCCCTTTCTCCTGTCTCTATGGGAGTGCTCCCCCACCCGCCCACTCCTGTCCTCATGCCCTGGCATTCCCCTACATGGGGCATTGAAAACCCTCAGGCCCAAAGCTTGTTCCATCAAGGAGGAAGCCTCACCTTTGCAATATTGCTGTTAAATTTGTATTGCCTGAGTATAACTTTTAAGGAAACACCAGATAAATCCAGACCAACTGGAGACAATGCAAGTGGTCTGTAGTTTTTGAAAGATTCAAGATCACAAACATCAGAAAGATATAGAAGAAACTGTTAGAGATTGCAGTACTAAAAGATTTAACTACTGGGGGAGGTGGAATAGCTTAGTAAATGCAGTCATTTGTTGTACAAGCCTCACAACCTGAGTCCAATCCCTGCTTTCAGGTAAAGGTATGAGGACCTGAGTTCTAGCCCAGCAGACAATTGGTGGCATACTTTTGCCATCTCAATGTTGGGGGACAGAGGCAGGTAGATCTCCAGTTCTCATGGGCCAGCCAGACTAACTTGCTTGCTGAGCTCAAGGCTAATGAGCAACCATGTCTCAAAAAAAACAAAGCAGATGGTACTTGAGGAATGTCCCCCAAGCTTAGACTCTGGCTCCACATGCGTGCATACACTTGTGCGCATGTACCACTCCCACACTAGCACCTACACAGACATGTATGCACAGGATAAGTAAATTATTTGTGACTTTGACTTTGTAATTATTATTTAATTGTAATTATTATTTTGGGGGGAAGTAATATGAAATGCTCATGGTTCCTGTGTCAGCACCTCTTTCTCCTAAGGCTTTCAGTGTGTTTATTTACTAATTGATACTCCTATAGACTTATTATTTCTTATTCAATTCTTTACAAAACATTATGTTAAATTGTTGAGAACATGACATTATCCCAGATTTGGGCAGTGTAAACCTGTTTGTAATGCTTTCTAGATCTTTCTCTCCTGTTTTGCCTGTTTTAGCTCTGGAATCAGCTATTTCTTTAAGTACTAGTTTCTTCAAATATTATTTATCTTCTGAGATGTAAAGCTAGTTGTGTCGTTGTTAATGTGGTGTTTTTCTCCCTGATCCTCTCTATTGTCAGAAACAGAGAAAATAAATGATGTAAATGTAAAAAGAAGAAAAGAAAACCCTCAGGCCCAAGAGCCTCTCCTCCCACTGATGTCCAGTAAGGTCATCCTCTGCCACATATGTGGCCAGCACCATGGGTTGCTCCATGTGTATTCTTTGGTTGGTGGTCCAGTCCTCGGGACCTCTGGGGGGTCTGGCCTGTTGACATTGTTGCTCCCTCCATGGGGCTACAAACCCCTCAGCTCCTTTTTGATGTTTTACTTTTTGTATAGTATTTATAGGGGTCAAAAACAAAACTAAATGAAAGCATATTTAGAGAAGTTTCTTTCTTTCTCATACTATTTTATGCTTACTTTAACACATTCCATATAGGAAAACAATTTCACTGTCTTCTGATTTATCTTGTCTCATTTTGTCAAGATCTCATTACCTTGTTATTGCTTTGTTTTATTTTTTTTGAGACAGAGTTTTTCATTGGCTTGAGACTTGCCAAGTAGGCTAAGTTGGCTGGTCAAAAAACCCAAAGGACTGACCTGTCTCTGCCTCTCCAGCTCTGGCAATACAAATATGCATGGCCATGCCTGGATTCCTTATGTGTGTTCTTGTGATTAAGATCAGGTCCTCATACTCGAAGGGCAAGCACTTTTATCAATTGAGCTCGAACCCCAACTTAAGGACTTGCTTTCCCCACTTTCCCAATCATCAATACAGGTTTAGGATGACAGTGTTTAATGGATAATTCTTAGCTGCATGTGGCTCTTTTAACTTTCTGTTTTCTATTTGTCTCCTCCATTTCAGTTCTTCTATGGACCCTTTCCAGCCTTCTTTTGGACAATTTAAATACTTTTTGTGTTCTGTTTAAATTTATCACTGGTGTTTTAGCCAAATCTCTCTGCATTTTTTGCAGTTGCTCTAGAGATTACAATGTATATACTTTAACATACAACTTAAGTATGGAAGCTTTCTTTATTGTTCCCTTGACTGACCTGCATGTTATAAGTGCATTTATATTGTAACCTCACATACTGAATACTCTGCCAGATCATAGCATCAATTTTTCTTTGAATGATCAAATGTATCTCAGGTGCTCAAACGTGTGAGTCTGCAGAAGGCATTTAACATCTAAACCACAAACATAGGGATGTAAGGGAAAGAGTATAGAAGAAGTTGTCTGGGAACAGGGTTGTGTATGAGGCTCATAGGATGTAACCCACATACAGCCAGATTCTTCATTCTCTAGTGTTCTTTTACTTTGTATCACACATTTTTTATTAATTAATGTATTCACTTTACATCCTGATTGCAGATCCTCCCTCCTCATTTCCTAGTCCTACTCTTACAAATCCCTCCCCCATTATTCTCTCCCCTTCTCTTCAGAGAAGGGGAAGCCCCCCTTGGGGACTACCCTGCCCTAGGACATCTAGTCCCAGCACATCCTCTCCTATTGAGGCCCAACTAGGCAGTTCAATTAGGGAAAGGGGAATCAATGGCAGGCAACAGAGTCAGAGACAACCCGGGCTCCAATTGTTAGGGGACCCACATGAAGACCAAACTGCAAATCTGCTATAAATGTAGGAGGGGCTATGTCCAGTTCCTGCATGTTCTTTGATTGGTGGTTCAGTCTCTCTGTGAGCTCCCATGGGCCCAGGTTAGTGGACTCTGTAGTTCTTCTCCTGGTGTCCTTGACCCCTCTGACTCCCTCAATCTACCCCCACCCACCCATTCTTCCACAAGACTCCCCAAACTCTGTCAAATGTTTGGCTGTGGGTCTCTGCATCTGTTTCTATCAGCTGCCAGATGCAGCCTCTTAGAAGACTGTTATGATAGGCTCCTGTGTGCAAGCATAGCAGGGTATCATTAATAGTGTCAGGAGTTGGCTCTCTCCAATGCTTGTGGGTCTCAAGTTGGAATAGTCATTGGTTGGCTGTTCCCTCAGCCTCTCTGTTCTACCTTTATCCCTGCAGATCTTGTAGGCAGGACAAATTTTAGGTTGAATATTTTGTGAGTGAGTTGGTGTCTCTCCCTCACTCCATTGGAAGTCTTGCCTGGCTATAGGAGGTGGCCGCTTCAGTTTCCATGTCTCCTGGCTGATAGAAATCTCAGCAAGGGTAACCTCCAGAGACTCTCAGGAGCCTCCCCTGTACCAGGACTCCAGATAGTTCATAGATGCCCCCCACTAATTTCCATTCTCACTCCCAGCCCTCTCCACTCCCCCCTCTCTCAACATATGATCCAAATCTCCATTCCCCTCCTCAACCCCTCTCCTACCCAGTTCCCTCTCTCTATCCACCTCCAATGACTATTTTGTTTTCTCTTCTGTGTGAGATTCAAGCATCCTCCTTTGGAATCTCCTTATTACTTAGTGTTTTTTGGGTCTGTCCACTACCTGTGGTGGGTGGTAGGCTACAAGAGAGGTTAAATCATTTAAGAACCATCATTAAAAGTAGGTTTTGAAAAAAATTAAAGTTACAGAACTATTCTCAGTTTTCTGAGAAACCACCAAACTGATTTTCAAAGTGGTTGTACAAGTTTTCACTCCCACCGGCAATAGAGGAGTGTTCCCCTTGCTCCGCATCCTAGCTAGCATGTGCTATAACTTGAATCTGTAGATTGCTTTTGGTAAGATGGCAATTTTTACTATTAATCCTACCAATCCATAAGCACGGGAGATCTTTCCATCTTCTGATTTTTCAATGTCTTCCTTCAGAGATTTGAAGTTCTTGTCATACAGGTCTTTCCCTTGCTTGGTTAGTTACGTAAAGATATTTTATATTATTTGTAGATACTGTAAAGGCTGTTCTTTCCCTAATTTCTTTCTCAGCCCATTTATCCTTTGTATGAAGGAGGGCTACTGATTTTTTTTTAAAGTTAATTTTGTATCCAGCCACTTGGCTAAAGGTGTTTGTCAGTTGTAGGAGTTCTCTGGTAGAATTTTGGGGGTCACTTAATCTGTGAATAGCCATATTTTGACTTCTTCCTTTCCAATTTGTATCCTTAAATTTTGTCAAAGGCTTTTTCAGCATCTAATGAGATGATCATGTGATTTTTTTTCTTTCAGTTTGTTTATATGATGGATTACATTGATCAATTTTCATATATTAAACCATCCCTGAATCCCTGGGATGAAGCCTACTTGATCATGGTAGATGATGTTTTTGATGCATTCTTGGATTCACTTTGTGTTGGCCTGCATCCTGCCTTGCCACTGGGGTGTTTGAGTGCTCCTGGGAAGTCACTCAGAAAAGGCAAAACATGGTCCAAGATAGGGGTTCCAGTTCATGTTTCCCTAGTCGAGAAACTGCAAGGTCTGGGACAGATGCTGTGCTTTTCAATCTCTTGTGTACTCAGAAGCTACTGGGGACCTCGAGGAGTTGAGAACAGAGGTCTGCGAGTCCATGCTTTCCCTATGTGAAGTGGAAACTTAAGGGTTTTTGGAGAGTCGGTAGTGTTGGATAGTGTTTTGCTGGGGCAAACACGTGAAGGAATGTTTTTCTGAAGTGGACACAGGTGAAAGACTAAGGCAGACCCATTAAGGAACGTTTCATTGAAGCACACACAGGAGAAAGGATGTTCTGCTAAAGCAAACTCATGAAAGGACACATGATGAAGGATTCTTTGCTAACAAAATGCATGCATTGGACTGCCTTACATTGTGTAGTTGAGCACCATTTGTCGGGACTCCACAAACTCGGGTTGATTGGACGCATGTGTTGAGGCAAGACCTATGCTGAGGAAAGGCATGTGGATGACACATGAGGTTTGGGGGGTATAAATCGACCAAGTGATGGAGAGAGAGCTTGGCTTGTTGGTAAGCTATCTGTGCAATGCTTGTGAGTCTCCAGTCTTCACTGATCACTTTGCTTCCCTGAGAGAGGCACAGCCTAGAACTTCTCCTGGTGTTCCTGCTAGTTCTTCCTGCTGATTCAAGCCAAGACTGAGGCCGGCTGTCTCTGCTAGGTCATGTCACTACTCTTGCTAATCCAACTCTACTGAACTGAACTGCTGGTGTATTCATGAAGTATTTGCAAGTGGATCAAGCTGCTGCTGCCTGCTAACCTATGAATTGCACTGCTAATTTCCAGACAACATAGATAGGAGTTGTTCCAAAGAACCATTTCTAAACAGGTCCACTTCCCCTGTATCCTTTCTTTTCCACTACATCTGGTGGGTGGTGGGTTAGAAGAGAGGTTAACACACTTAAGAACAATCATTAAAAATAGGATTTGAAAAAAATTAAAGTTACACCTTGCAAGCCAGGCAGGAAGAGGATGGCTGAGCCCAGGATGAAGCAGAATCTGGTGTTTGGAGCGAGTGCTGAGAGTACAGAGCTGCTGGAAGAGATGGGGTGTTCTCCAGGAGATTTAGGCATGGCTCTTTATGATGAAGGCCTCCCCCCAACCCCCAGCGATCCCTAATTAAGGTCCTTGCTTGTGAAAACTGCTTATTTTATGAGGGATGTGAATGCATACATCTTACTCAGGGTGAAGCAGGGACTAAATACCTTTCACAGAAAGTGATGCCCAGGAAGGTAAGCTCATTGGCTGAACACACAGGCCTATCTAGATACCTCATTAGCATGGAGAACTCCAGATTTTTATGCTATGTGACCAATTGTCATGGTCATCTCAGTGGGGTGTCATGGTCTCATGTTCTAGGACAGGAAGAGCCTGGCCGGGAACTGGTCCCATGCATGCTGTTCTCAATTATAAAGTTTTCTGGGGTTTTTTGAACCTGCTTCAACCTTACCAGATTTTCTGTCTGATGGCATGGTCCACTTGCCCCATAAGTTTCTATTTTATTGAGTAATTTTGCATTAATGTTCATAAGAGAAATAGATCTGAAATCCTCTTTCTTTGTTGAGGCTGTGTGGTTTAGGTATCAGGATGGCTGTGGCTTCATAGAATGAGTTTGGCAATGTTACTTCTGTTTCTATTCTGTGGAATAGTTTGAAGAGTATTAATATTAGCTCTTCTTTGAAAATCTGATAGAATACAGCACTAAAACCATCTTGCCCTGGGATTTTTTGGTTGGGAGACTTTTGCTTCTTGTATGTTAATAGGCATCTCTTTCTTTAGGTTGGGGAACTTTTTCTTTTATGATTTTGTTGAAAGTATCTTCTGGTCCTTGGAACTGGAACTCTTCATCGTCTTCTACTCCTATTATTCTTAGATTAGGTCTTTTTGTAGTATTGCAGATTTCCTGCATGTTTTGTGTCAGAACATTTTTTTTAATTTAACATTTTCTTTGGCTGATATATCAATTTCTTCTATTGTATCTTCTACACTTGAGATTCTCTTCATCTTTTGTAGTCTGTTGATGATGCTTCAGTCTGTTTCTGTTCTCTTCCCTAGGTTTTCAATTTCCAGGATTCCATCACTTTGTGTTTTCTTTATTCCTTCTATTTCGATTTCCAAGTCTTAAGCAGTTTTATTCATTTCCTTCACCCATTAATTGTATTTCCCTGTATTTCTTCAAGGTATTTATTCATTTCTTTTTTAAGGCACCTATCATTTTTATAAGATTAGATTTGAGGTCATTTTCTTGTGCTTTGATTGTGTTAGGATATCCAGGGCTTGCTGTACTAGGATAACTGTACTCCGAAGGTGCCATATTGTCCTGGATTTTGTTGATTATGTTCTTACACTGGCCTTTAGCCATCTGGTTGTCCCTGGATGTTCCTGGTGCAACAGGTCTCCAGGTGGTAGCCTTGGGCTAGACGATGGAACGCAGGGGGCAGTGCACATCTCAGAGCAGCTGGAAACAACAGACAGAGCACTGGGGGCAGGGTCTAACTTGGATGTTGCCAATGCTGCAGGCTTGGTGAACCTGTGTAGAGTGGTGGCTGGAGAATGCATCTGGTAGGGGTGGAGGGCAGGCAGCATGAATCTCATAGTAGCTGGCCATACCCTGGGGGACCCCATGAGCAGAGGAATGGGCAGGAAGAAGGGATTTAATCTGAATGTTCCTAGTACTACAGGCCTGGTGAAGGCAGGCACAGAAGTGGCCAAACAATCCACACATTTTTTAAAATTGTTTTTTATTTTGACTAGTTGTCTTTGTTTTAATGATATCTTCAGGAAGGGAGTATATGGTCTCACTCTACCTTGTCTGTTTAAGATCATAAATTGCACTTCCCACTTCCCCTGTAGCTTCTAAGAAAGACAAATAGAATGTTGCAATACAAAAATAATAATAATAAAATAGAAAGGCCTCAAACAGTTCCTGGTTTTAGGACAACATGTGGAAAGCTGATCATGTTTTACAGCTTTGGGAAGATGAAGAAACCAGATAAACACTCAGTTTTCTCTAATAAAAGAGTGTAAAATCCTGATTTAGACAGAAACAAGTTAATTGGTTAAAACAGTTTGAGACTCAGATTGAAATGCATTAAAATTCTTCATTTTAACCCTCAAACTTATATCTATTAAGACTCACCCTCAAAACCATAGATGTACATCCAGCATTAATTGCCACACTTAAGGGTTGAAATTAAGTGCTTTGTTGGTTTCTCTAGATAATTTACATATCATTACTTTATAATTTATGTTTTAATAATTTTTATTAGAACAAGTCAATGAAGTAGAATGATATTACATTTAAGCTTGAAGGATCCTAGGGTCAGAGTTGCTAATTCTTTTTCTCCTTTAAAATTATAATTATCAATTTAAATACATATGTGGAAATTAATCTCTTACTTTACAAAGGGAAGCACAAAACCAAAATGAGCATTTATAGTATCATTGTGATTGTATTAAGCCTACAGTTAATGCTTAGTTTATAAAGAGAGGATGAGATGGAAAAAAAACAACAAAGAAATGGAGAAAAATCAGCTAGAGGAAAAAGGGGGAAGCAAAATATACCATCAAGACAGGAGGAAGCATTTTTTAATGTAATTCAGCATCTTCCACAGTTCTTTAGTTACAGAAGCCAAAGAGCAGCCCAGGTATCTCAGAACTCCTGTGGACATGTTGGAGAAGCTCCATTACAACCATGCTCAGACTCCAGGAAGTGACAGCAATTGTACAAAAGCCTAATGCCCAGATATAGTCTGGGATCTCTGTGACATATTCAAGGAGTCCCAGTAGTGATAAATAACCTAAGGGGGTCAGTTCAGCCCACAATATTCCATCTTTAGCCTTAGCCACTTCTTGAGATATGCAGAGAAGCTCCTGTACAACTCGGAATGGCTGAGCTGCACACTGTAAAGTGTAGTTTACCAGAGAGTACATTCTGCTGTTCATTAAGAGCAAAAGCACCCTGCTAGATATTCACATCAGGAGAGTGTCCTACTTGCCTGGAGGTCAGCATTCTGACTCTGCTCAGGAGGTAACAGAACCACAAATGAAAAGCTCTTGCCATAGTTTCCCCTCCCCACCCCTGTTTCTTTTATCTTATTTCTCATCTCTGCCAGGACTGGCCCTGAGACTCTCTTCCACTCCAGGTAGATTTGCCCACCTTACATATTCTTTCTATCTCTACCTCAAGTATTCTCAAGCCTGATGAACAGAGCTAGCCCTCCACATCAGGGGTGGGGTAGGGTGTGGTGGTGTTTATGTGTCCCAATCGGCTTCATCTCTGTGAGACTCTTAGTTCTGAATTAGAATTTTCTCAGACACCCCTATTCTACCCCATGCCTCTGAAAAAACAAAAGAAAAAAGAAAAGGACTTGGCCAGTAAAGCATTTCTTGACAGCTCTGACAGGCCTCTGGGAGACATAATACTTCACAGCTGCCTCCAGCATGGAAGGGAGAGGAAGTATGTAAAAATTTTAAATGTTGAAAAGCAATAGTAGAAAGCAGTGAGGGAATTAAATCAGAATCTTATTGAGCAAATTCCTTCTGGAACCCCCTGGAAAGTTAGTGAGGAGACAGCAGGGCCAACTTATAGAATTACTTCAGAGATGTGTTTACAGACTCCCCAAATATCAGAGTTACTGCAAAGTAAAAGAAATCAGAGAGTGGCATTCTCCATTCCAGGCCTGTACTGCTGAGTGTGGGGCTTGATTCCCCTCAGCTCATGGGCAGAGTGGGATGCTGTCTGAAGGTGAAGGTACCCAGTTTCAGTCACTGGAATGGGATATCCCACTAACAGACTGGCAAACACACAGACAGACAGATGGACAGGTTCCGTTCCCCAGACCCCCAACAAAGGTCTGGACAAACAGATGGGCCCTTCCTCCAAGCTTTGTAGATTAATGTATCCGTCTTATCAATTATGGAGACAAGGAAATATAATTTTCTTCCGTGTTTATACTGTTCAGGATTAATCTGCCTATAAATGGATAATCTGTCAGCTTTCTGAAACACTGAAGTGTTATAGGGTGGGGTAAGAGGTGCAGAAGGGTTTAACCAGTGGGTAATGCCATCTGCTTTATTATGTTGTTTTATAAACCTAACATTCAATTTGTTCTGGAGGACTTGGTGATGGATTATTCTGTAAATTCTCACATAATTACAATAACAAGAGAAAAGAAAAATGAGAAGAGGGAATTGGGTACATTGGTGAGTAATTATCCCCTAGACAACATAGTCCTCAGCATTTCCCAGTATGTCTAGAAGGCCAGGTTTAGAGGCAGGAATTGACAGAAAGGTCCAAACAGCCATTTACTTTTTGAGTCTGCTATTATGTTCCTTATTCTCAGACCATCAGACTTATGGTTTTTGCCAACAAGATGGGGAGTTCAAGAAAACAGAGTTTGCTATGGTTTCAGATTTAAAATGTGTGTATCATATTCTTCTTTTGACAGCTGGATCCAAATCTCACTGCTATCCTTATTAGCTATATGAGATATAGTAAAGCACTTTGAACAATGACTGATACATAGCAAGTGCTCCCTGTATTACTGGTCATTTGTATAATTATTTTATAGACCTGAGTCTATGCACACTTGGTAGAGTTCTATGACTGGGTCCAAAACTCATAAAGTGGAATTAGAACCCCAAGCAGCAGTCCTATGGGGGAGAGGCAGTCCTGTCTTTCATCTTATTGGTGAATACTTATGATGAGAAAGTGCACCCATCTACATAGATGCAGACTCCATCATTCGGCCACCCACTTCCACCCCAGACTCCTCAGGTTAAGTCACAAAGCCAGTACCTGCACTTCCCTGCAAAGTCCTCAATCATGAGCCCTCAGGGCTTGGTTTTTTTAAACTATTTAGGCATACTTCCAACATCTATATTTTAATTAATTAATTAAAGTGTGTATGTTATGTGTGCATATGAGAGAGAGAGAGAGAGAGAGAGAGAGAGAGAGAGAGAGAGAGAGAGAGAACAAAGCCCAAGCCAGCCTTGGAACTTCAGGATGAATTTATGATCTTCCTGCCTCCACCTCCTGAGTACAGGTATTTATTACAGGTGTGCACCACTATGCCCAGTATAATACTAGGATAGGGATCAAACCCAGGGCTTCCTGCTTTCTAGGTAAGGGTCTTACTCAGGGACCATTTCATATTTCTGAATTTTATGTACAAAGTTTCTGTAGTCTTTGCATGTATCATAAGGTGTTGGGGGCTAACAACCAGTAATGCATGTCCTATGTTTTCTGGGACCAGTGCTCAAGGTCCAAGAGAATGGCTATAGCACTCCAGAAGGGACAACTGTCATGACTGAGATTCCTCTCTAAATGCTCTTTCTGGTGACTTTGGCAACTTGATGTTGACAACCTTTTACCTTTGCTGGTTACTAAAAGGATAAATGAGGCTCAGGGAATACTTGGCTACTTCCCACAGAGAAGTAGTGCCCAAGTGATTGCTGAAAAGAATACCCTCACCATCTCTAAGTACACTTCAGACTATCCCCAAGCTATCACTTGTGTAAATGTTACAAAATCCAAAAATGTCACACAGTCAAAATTGCTTAAGAGTTTATAGCAAGCAGCAGACTGCTATACTATGGAGACCCTACTGTCCCTCTTCTTTGTGGGAGATCTTTTCCCTGTGGGCTGCTTGAGATAGCCACTGCCCTTTCATGGATGTGCCATGGACTCTAGTAGGCCAATTAGAGTGTGACATGCTCTGTGACATAAAATTGGATTAGAGATGGTTACATGATGAAATACCCTCAATCAGATTTTTTTTGTTGTTGCGGATTTCTGTCAAAGCTAATGGAGAAGCAATGTTATTCTTCCACTGTGGCTAACCTTGTGGGCCAAAAGCCTAAGACAATTGGAGGATCCTATGTTCCGAACATAGAAATAGAAAGTCCTGATGGTGTAGTTGGGGCCCTGAACCCAGCCATGCCTTAAGGTACACCTACTCTTTAGCCTTTCAGAAAGGCTAAAAATACTCCCTTTGGGCCTGGTAGCATGAGAAGCATTTTTGTCCTGCCAACTTTGTTAGTATAAGCTGTGATTAGCATTCCATCCCCATCCCCACACCTCATCTCACAAATTCTTGGTGTTTACCAAGGAAGGGTGATGACAGTGGCAGTCTCTCACATCTCAATACATACTAGATTATACAGTAACAATCCAGCTTCCAGTTACTCTTCCTTTATTTAAGCTCAATCCTTTCCAGTTTCTGTTTTACAGTCTAGGCAAGATATGAATAAAAATATTTATTTGGCTCTTGGTTCTAAATAAGATAAAGGACTGTATCTGCTTTCTGGCAACATTCTAGGGAGGTATATGGTCAGACTGACTTTCATAGCAGACCTACTGTTAGGATACATATTGCCGTGGTTAGGGTTACTATTGCTATGATGAAACACTATGACAAATAAGCAAGTTGGGGAGGAAAGGATTGAGCCTGCCCCCATCATCACTAATTAAGATTACCCACAGGCATTTTCTTAATTGAGGTTTCCTCCTCTCAAATGACTTTAGCTTGTGTCAAGTTGACATAAAACTATCCAACACACCCATTAACCCACTAATTTATTAGTCAGGTGGATGGGTTAATATACTCACGAGGGCAAAGTGCTGATCTTTAATTTCTTAAAGTTCCATCTGGTCCTACCTCTTAACATTTTACAAGAGGATTAAGTTTCAGTACAAGATTCAAAGAGGACAAATCATATTCACACCATATCGTCACATGATCTATGATAATTTTTTGAGTCAGCATCTACGTTAAAGGACAGTATCCAACCATGGGCTTCAAATTAAGCAATGTGCTGCTACAGCCTGGGTAAGTTATAAATTGTTGAGAATGCAGGTGTGCACCATCATGCCTGGCTCTCTTCTCTAACATCCTCATGTGTGCTGGCATGTGTGTTTATAAAGCTTCTCTAGCCTTCTTCCTTTTGATTTTTATCTCAACAAATTTTCAACTCACTAAAGACACAGTAAGCACCCATTTATAGATCTTTTTCCCCATCAATATTTGGTTCAAGCTTTTCAAGTCTCTGACACTTGAGGGTGTAGGAGTGCTTCTGTCGACATGGGATGTACTTGAGAAGAGAAACAAATGAAGAAGGATGACTGCCAAAAAGCATAAATGCTACAAGATAGGAGAGTGGGGAACTGGAGCCAGCAGGGCTCCTAGAAACAAACTTATTCTAAGGTTTGTATTGAAATGGAAGCAATGCAGAGTAACCACAATAATGAGAAAAACAGAGTTGGAGGCAGGGCTGTGATAAGTTCACCTCAGGTAAATATTTTCATTCAATAATTTTAAAATAAAACTGAATGTAAACACTTACAGAATAATATTAAGTATTAAATAAAATTAGATCAAGGCTCCAATTGTCTAAGTGTAATACTTAGCAATAGCTACTATACATAAAATAGTATGAAGCAAGCACAAAGCCAGATCACAGTGGTGATCGGAGTCAAACTATAGTGATATATTATTAATATTTAAAATCTTATATATTTTGGGGGGTTTTATTGAGACAGGGTCTTACTATTGTGTGGCCCTGGCTGGCCTAAAACTCACTATGGAAACCAAACTGTCCTCAAATTCCCAGAGATTTGCTTGCCTCTGCTGGAATTAGAGGTGTGTACCACCAAACCTAGCCATCAGTTTATGTTTGATAAGGTACAAATGACTACTTTTCTGTTGGAGACCAAGGCCTTGGCCTTTTGCATATCTGCTGGACAAAGATCCCAGGTTTGACTAAGTCTGCTAGATGAAAGATCTCAGTTTTGACTTATCTTGCTAGCCACAATGTCTCGGATTGCTCAGCAGGTGTCTC
>CM052711.1:221482-352487 GCA_028551405.1 Uromys caudimaculatus | reverse complement strand
TGAGCTTGATCGGATTCCGTCTTGCTCCAACGCATTCCTTTGTTTCCTGCTTCTTTCCATTATCAATGGCTTCCTTCCACAGAATTTCCACAGCACGGAGTACCCGCTGGCGGGAACTTCGAACCTAGTAACTGTTACATTTTTCCAGAAGATAAATGATGCAGTTAAATAACCCTACGGAAAAAAATCATGAAGTCAACTTAGTTCTTACCTCAAGATGTACCAAAGACTGATTCAAAATGGTTCATTTACCTATATATAAAAGCTAAAACTGTAAGAAAATATAGAAGAAATATTAGTGACCTCAGGATAGGCAATATTTTGGGGGGTGGGGCAATAAAAAACACACAAGAGAAAATCTCAATCAACAGACTTCATCGAAAGTTTAAGATTTATAGTCTTCAAAGGGCATTATATAAAAAAAAAGAAAATACAGGCTGAACATGCCTTTAGTTTCAGCAGTAGAGAGGAAGAGGCAGGTTGATCTCTGTGAATTTGAGGCCAGCTAGATCTTTATGATGAGTTATAGGCCAGCAATGGCTACACAGTAAGATACTGTCTAAATAAATAAATAAGATCAAAGAAATGGCAAGCCACAGACCAGGAGAAAACATTTGCAATTCATATATGTGACACAGGATTCATATCCAAAATACAGAGAGAATACTACAATTTACCTAAAAAACCAAAAGTCTCAGTTGAAAAAGTAGCAATACATTTAACTCACAAACATTTCTAAATCTTCTACTGAGCATTTACAAAGATAGTCAATATGGGCTGAAGTAAGTACCCAGAGGTTAAGAGGACTGGACTTATAGACAGTTGTAAGCTCCCATGTGGGTACTAGAAATTGAACCTCAGTCCTATGAAAGAGCAATAAGGGCTCATAACCACTGAGCCAACCTCCAGCACCAGAATTTAGTATCCTAAAAACTGTTTTCAGATTTTAAACCCTAATACTAATGAATTTGCCCTTAGAATTATTCTGAGGCTGTTGCTGCTTTGTCTACTGGCAAGTGCGATCAGGCTGTAAGAGAGAATGAGCAAGTCTGCCTGCCTGCCTGCCATCTCCAGATTTCCCAGGAAATGGGCATTTTCATACTGACAAGAATAGCAATGGTCACCACTCTATTTATCAGTCAGTAACCAGACAGGGGCCTGATAGCAACTGATCTAGTCTTCCTTTTTCCAGAGAAATGGGCTTGTTGACAGGAATAGGAGGTTTGAGCCAATATTTTTCCCTTTCTTTACAAATGGGAAAACTAAGACCTAGGAAACTCTTGGGGTGCCTAAGTTCACAGATCTTAAGTCTTCTACCACCTAGTTCAAAAATTCTTTTCCCTATCATCTCTGGCTTAGTCCTCTCTCTCTCTCTCTCTTTCTCTCTCTCTCTCTCTCTTTCTCTCTCTCTCTCTCTCTCTCTCTCTCTCTCTCTCTCCTCTGCTTTGAGATAGATGGCATGTAAGGAGAACAGAGGGATCAGTCACCCAACTCCAGAGAAAGACCACAAGAAAATGCCACTATATAGTAGAGTACAGAAATCCTCCCTCTAGCAGGTTTATCTACTGCCCAGACTTCCTTCCCAGAAAGTTCCATGGCTTCTCTGCTCGAGTGCCTTTTTTGGATCTGTTTAACTGAGAGACACAATGTTTGCCCAAGAGTTTTGATCCTGCAGGCAGGTTCTGGCAGCTTTTGTTCTATTATTCACTGGAGGATGGATGCTGAGTTGTCTCTCCCTATTATAGGCCATGGCTGGGCTTGCTCATCACCTCCTCAAGGCCACTGGATAACATCCATCACTAAGTCAGTAGCCACAGCTGGATTTGAGATGCCTTTTGGCAAGAGATTTGTATAATTTCATGTTGTTTTCTTCGGGAGTTGAAACAATGAACATAAAAATGGCCAGAGTGCATGCAAAGATGTTAAGAGGCATGTTTCCTCTGTCCAGCTGAGTGACAAGCTTTTGGATCTAGATCCTCCCTATGCACTGTCATAAATTGCTTCATGGTAGGGATATATTGTGATAAATGCATTTTGTCAGAAAGCAAATATTACAGAATGTACTCACATAAACATAGATGGTGGAGGTCATCAAGTAACACTGCCTTTGATATGAGACCAGTGAACATATGGTATATGAAACTGATGCTGGTAAAACTCATGTACTTTTTAACTATAAACATAAAAAAGAATGCACTCTAAAATAATAATTACAAATAACATAAATACATAAATCAGTAACAATCATTTATCATCAAGTATTATACACTGAACTTGATTGTGTGCACTATATGTAAGGTAGTTAGACCTGTTTACTCCATGTTGTCAAATGTGAGTGATGAACTGCACTATGACATCTAAATAGCTATGTTATCTTTGAATAATATGAACATTTCAGTTTCATCATAATCCTCAGGACCACTGATGTATGTGAGTTCATCAGTGATTGAAGCTTCACTATGAAATATATAACTGCATATGTGTTGCCTTACACTTAGTAGATAGTAAGACAGCTACTAATGATACCTAAGTAAACATACACAGCAGGGAAACATCTTCCAAGTCTCAAAATCTCCAAAACTCAGAAGAAGAAAAGTTCCAGTAGATATCAGGAAACCTGGGATATAATTCCAGCCTTATCATAAGCTTGGTGAGTGATCAGGTCAGTTCCTTCTAACTGGATCTCAGGCTCTCCCTTTGTGCAACAGGGGCACTATGCCAACTCGCCAATGAGGTCATCTTCTTGGATATTTCCTGAAGAACATGAGACAGTGTGTCATCACACTGAGGGCATGCCATGAGCCTTACTCACCCACAGTGCCTGTGATGCAGTTACATAGAAAAATCCCAGTATTGGAGAAAAGGGAGTATCTCTGAATAGAATGCATGATTTCTGCAAAAGTGATAAAAAACACTTTCAGTACTGTCACTTTTGAAGTTGTTCTTTATTCTTCTCAAATTTACTCAAAAAAAGGTCCTCCTGGAGGACTGGATGATGACCATCAAAGGGATATAGTCTGGATTGGAGAAAGTATGAAGGAGGGAAGGCCCTAGAGAGGCCATTTCTCAACAGATAGCACTCAAAAATTCAGGTGGAAAAAGTGGAATAATTAACATGTCCTTGAAAAGGGATAATGTTAATGACTAATTTTCAAATCCCAGGCTGGAGGAAACACAATTCAAAGTGACTGCTCCAGACAGAATACAATGGAACCCAAGAAGATCAAGCAAGAATAACTCAGAGTCTGGAGACAGGAGCCCTCAAAAGCTAAGGAAGAAAAATGAACTCGTGTGTGTGTGTGTGTGTGTGTGTGTGTGTGTGTGTGTGTGTTCCTAATGAACAGGACTTGTAATTCTCATCCTGTGGGTTCACATTTCCTAACTGAGCCTGTTAAGCATGGGCAGGCCTGGACCATGCCTAAACTTCACCCAGTTTTGCAGAGCTCTGGCCTCTCTGGGCAATGTCTCTCCTTACATTGTTTATGCTTTTAGTGAGAGTGAGCAAAGGTAACACGTACTCTGTATACCGGCCGGTAAGAACGTGCGGGCTAGCTCTAGTCTTCATTTGGACTTATTGTCCCTTGTGGTCTCCAAAACGAGCAGCTATTAGGCCCAGTGCCCTCTCAAAGTCAGGGATAGTACAGGCCGGGAGGGGCGAGCAGCGTTTCCCGTCACTGCTTTCACCTGACTCCCAAACAATGCAGAACAGGCGGGTTTGCGTGGCACTTCCGTCTAGTTTCCCTGCAATCTGCTACTCCTGGCTTGCATAGACCCGGAAAATCACTGCGATTGGCCAGGTGCCTGAAGTGGATTTGTGCATTCCAGCCACGAGCCATTACTCTAAACATCCACCAGAGGGTGCACTCGAGCTGCAGTGCCCACCAGGCAGGCTCGTCGCTGCAATTTGCGCCTGCGCAAAAGGCCAGCCTGTGCTACAAGTAGCTGCTCTCCAGAGAAGTAACTCTGAGGTCCCTGGCTGGAACAGTAGGCAGGTTGAGAGGTTTCTAGCCAAGAATCCCTTATCTGGGGTCCAGAGTCTCCATAAGAAACCAAGAGCTGAAACTGAGACGTAAGGATTTGAGAGTGAATCTTAGCAGGGCTATTCTAAATCAATTTGACCCTCAAAGTTAGTTCTGACTTTCAGTTCTAGTCCAGGCCCTCAGCAGTCTACCCCTGCCCTGAGCCCTCAACTGCCATCTTGGCCCTCAGAATCCCCAAGTCTGGCCCTTGATCCTCAATCCCATTTCAACTCTCATCATTCCTCCCCTGAGGCCCTAAACCTCAGTCTGGAACCTCAGCACATAGAAACCAAAAGCCCCTTTTAGACCTATCCTTTGACTTCTATTCTGCATGAGCAAGTCGCCTCAATCTTTTACTCACAGAACCCCACCAACCAAAAGGCTGCAAATATTACAGCTCATGGTCACAGCAAAGAAAGAACCTTGGGGATTCATAGTCAATCACGCAGAAGACAAGAAAGAGCAAATCAGAAACCTCCCCCCCCCCCTTGGTACTTTAAGAACCTGAATGGCTGTGTTGGCTCCTAGACAAAGTCCATAATTAAATAGGCTTTGAGGTCTGTTGCAACATCTGCCCCTTTAACAGGCACATAGAAAATACTTTCGCTAAAAATGCCTACCTACCTCTTTAACGGGGCCCAGTAGGTGGCTGAAAGCAGGATGAAAGCCTTGCATTCCTTGTCTTTGTTTCACTTTGTCTCCATCTCCTGCTGAATACAGCTTAGGAGTCTGTATACCTAATTTGTCTCACTCTCTTTTTAGGATAAAGACATAAAGGAAATTATTGTCGAAACTACAGTCACTATAGATTTCAAGAAGATCAAATCCTTTTAGAATAGACTATTCTAACCCCATCCCGAGATGAGGATGCATCTTGGAGCAGAAGTAATCATTTGCAAGACTAACATTGCTCCCTTCAAGTGATGTCAGCCCTAACAATTTCTTCACTTTTCAGAACAAGAACTGAGAAGAATAATCAAATGTGAGACAATCACATTTAATTCTAGCCCTTGGGAGGTGAGGTAGTAGATAACAATAATCAACCAGGTTACATCTTTAGAACTGCTTAGTGGTGAGTATTCACTCCTGTCCTAATGTCTTCTATTTAAACCTAAAGCTCCTGTCAATATCCTGAAGATGGACTTGGGGTCATTGGCCCCTTTATTTGTTCCTCTTCCTTATGCTTTAGATAAATCTCCTTTCTTCTTCTTTACCAGTACTCTATTAGCATATTAGAGTACACTAGGTTTAGCATTTTGCCACTACTGGAGCCAGGGTCTTTCCCCTAAATGCCAGTTATGCCCTGCTTACTTTAAAAAACAACAACAAAAACTATTTTAGCTCTTCTCCATTTCCTGGTTTTGATCAGTCAACTTTAGTATCCCAGCCTACCAAACCTCCATAATGGGCTAACTCTTCTCTGTCTTTTTGATATTCGGCAAAACACTATTTCTTCTGGGAAACTTTCTAGGCCTGTACCTCTCCTGGAAGCTCTTCCAACACTGTGTTCCAGGGACGCTCAGCACTTACTTCTATTTATTTCTCTGGCCTTCTTTCCCCAAAACAACTAATCAATTTGTCCTCAGCATCCAAGGAGCTCACAGCAAGAAACTCCCTAAATACATAATGAGTGGATGAGATTAACCTTGAGGTAGGGATACACATTTCAGTTATAGCCTACCAGAGCCTTTCACTCATGTAGCTAAAATAAACTGATTCATAGCATAGAAAAGCCTCTGCTTTGTGACAGAGATGGGAAACCAAGTCTCAGAATGGAAGTCTGTTCTTTTCTCGTTCTTGGCAGAACATTATTGTTTATTGCTTCTGCAGCCTGAAGAATAATTTCCAACATATTCTTCTTATTTCTGTAGTTCAGAGAGTAGTTTCTAACCTACATTATTCTCCATGTTTCACTCATGGAAGGAACACTAAAACAGACATCTCAAAGCATACATAGGGTCTGACAGAGGCTGAGAAACTGCAAATGACACTTCAGCCAGAGCAGTTACATTTGAATTTTTTATCTTGGTATTACTTTTGGAAACGAGAAGAAGCCAAGGACTCTGCTTTCAAAAATGTTTTTGTGGAGGAGGGTGTGGGTGTGGGGCCTGTGTATATGGAAACTCTCTGTACTTTCAGCTCAGTCTTGTTGTGAACCTGAAACTGCCCTACAAAATGCAGTTTAATGGTTTTTTAAGTGTTTTGAAGTCGATGGAGCCAGAGAACTGTAGATTAGAGTAGTTGGAGAACTGTGAGCAATTGTTAACCACTGATGTCTAAAGGCTGTAGCCAGACCTCAGTGAGGCACATATAGGATTATAACTTCCCAACCTAGAGAGTTCCTTCTTCCTCTCCTGTGGGACCTACATGCGATATTGCCAATAGCTTCTTCCCCATAGCAGTTAAGTCTGTTTTTATTGGTTATATAAAAGCAGAGAAAAATCTTTATAGAGAAAGTTACTCTGTGACTTACTTGAAGAGGAAGGAGAGCTCACCATTGTATATAGATGTCTTTCTTCTTGTTTTGGTTTTAGTTGTTATTGTTTGGGTGGGTCCTCCCTCTTTCTTTTTTTGCCCAGTCTGATCTCAAACAATCTTCTGTCTCTATTCACCAATTGATGAGATTATAAATCTGTGCTTCCTCACCCAGGAATATTTCCTTTTAAATATTTATCTGAAGTTCTAGATTTTATTGATGTTTCAAATGTCCCCTACCCCTCACCTCCATCCCCCAACCCTCTTGCTCAAAGAAGTCCTAGTCCTGGTTCTTGGTGTCTATGATTATGTTGTGGTCTCAGGCTGAAAGTTCTTTATACCTGTGATTGCAGTAAAACTCTTAAGATGTACCAAGTTCCTGCCCCTAGCTCATAGCCATTGGCAATTGATAGCTGCTGAGGGAACCAACCGAGAGTTCATTTTCTTCAGAGAATCAACCTCTGGTACATTGTCCTGTCTTTGTATATGGCCCCACACTCATATATTTATAGGAAGCTGTAATTGGACTCAGTGGGTTATAAAGAAAAATGAAAAACTAAGAGTATTAAGAGAGCCTGGGAGATTGGAGATGGAGGAACAGGGTGGGCATAATCAAGTACATTACATGTGTAAAATCTCAAAGAATATAAATTAAAAAATTTAAAAGACTATTGAGATAGGAAGATTACTTTTGAGTATCTACCTGGGCTGGTGTAATTAGAAGGCCCCTTAAAAGAGGGGGATGCAGCTTTAGAGTATGGATAGGAACTTTCTGAAGACATCAGAATACAGTGAACAAGACACAGATGCTCTAAAACCCAAGACAGGTCAAGAAGAATTCCCTGGAACCTCCAGAAGAAACAGTCTTGCCAGCACTTTTAGACAAGTGAAACTTATGTTGGATTGTAATACCCAGAACTGGAAGCACCAAATGTATGCTATTTTATACTCCAAAGTTTGGATATTTTTTGTAGAAATAAGAGGGAAATGATGCACACCCAGGGTTAAGTACCCTAACCCCCAATTCCTTAAAGAAAAAAGTACTTACCACAGACCATCAGGAGGGAAAACATGGGGCTAACTGAAGAGATGAATTGACAGTACCTATTGTAAAGAGGAGTTCTTTTAGTAGTAAAATTCTAACATTATGAAAAAGCCAGATATGTATATTCTTTATTATTTCAAAAGCAGGGAAGTTTGCAAAAGGGGTATATACTGTGTAGTACTTGGATGTTTCATATCTTATATTTTAACTACTTGTATGCTTATTTTAAAACACATATATTAAATTGACATGATTACATGTCTTAGGGTTTCTATTCCTGCACAAACATCATGACCAAGAAGCAAGTTGAGGAGGAAAGGGTTTATTCAGCTTACACTTCCACACTGCTGTTCATCACAAAAGGAAGTCAGGACTGGAACTCAAGCAGGTCAAGGAGCAGGAGCTGATGCAGAAGTCAAGGAGGAATGCTGCTCCTGGCTTGTTCAGCTGGCTCTCTTATAGAACCCAAGACTTCCAGTCCAGGGATGGTACCACTCACAAGGGGCCCTCTGCCCTTGATCACTAATTGAGAAAATGCCTTACTGCTGGATCTCATGGAGGCATTTTCTCAACTGAAACTCCTTTCTCTGTGATAACTCCAGCTTGTGTCAAGTTGACACACAAAACTAGCCAGTACACACATTATGGGCACATTGTGATATTTCATGTGTTATATATGTAAATAATGTGTGTAATTGATAGCCATGTTTTAAACAGAATCTCATGTATCTAAGGGTGGCCTCCAACTCACTTACTATGTAGTTTGAACTACAAGTTCCAAAGGATTGCCTTGAACTCTTGATCCTCCTGCCTCCACATACCAAATGCTAGAATTACAGACATGCACCAGCAGACCCAGATCATACTAACTGCTTTGAAATGCACAATGAATTACTGTAAATTCATATGACTCTGTAGTGTTAGTTTTCCTTCTCATCCACCTTAGCAGTACCTGTTCCCTCCATGCCACCCCTAGCCTTGGATGCCACTATGAAACCAGCTTCTTTAAATTCTGCATAATAATGAAATGGCTTGGCCCTTGTTTTTCTATGCCTGACTTATTTTATTTAACAGAATGTTCTCCATTTCCATGCATGTTGCTATAACATTATAGGCTGCCATTCTTTTGTGACTGAGTAATATTTCACTGTGTATTTCACTTTCTTAATTTATTCACCTGTTTATATATCTAGATTGAACCCATATCTAAGTTATTATTAATAATGATGTGGTAAACATTGTGTTCAGATGCCTGTCTGATTCACAAAACTAATATCCGTTGGGCAATTACCCAATAGTAAGATAACTATCCAATGTTAGCTCTATTTCTAACTTTTAAAAGGAAAGTTCATGTGTTCTCCATGATAGGTACACTAATTTATACTCCCATTAGTGGTGTCTGAGTGTTCTCCTTTCTCCTGGGTAGCCATGCTTGCTTTGTCTGCCAGTCTGAAGGGTTCCAAAATGGAATTCATCTTTATATTCCCATTTCCTCCAGAACTCTGTATTAATAATACCATCATCTATATTTCCAAGGCACTTTACATTTCTCAAAGCACATATTTGTCCATCATCTACTTTGAGTATTACCACTTGTGGTCCAGGCAAGACTGGCTATACTATTAACAGATTTGATTTTATAAGACTAGCATTCAGATTTCACTGACACCCTCCTCTCACAGTATTTCACATTTTGTCTAGGAAGTGAATAAAAACACAAAAGAGAAATTAAGGCACCCTTGGCTTCCTAGTAATGATCATAAGATTGGGGTCTAGGACCTTAGAGTCATCTATGGACCTCTTTGGTCTCCCAATCCTGAACAAAAGAGAATATTTTTTGCCTATCTGATGGGGGTCAGGAAACTTCACAACAGTGATCTGCATCACTCAAAGACTTGGTTGATGTGTTGTAGGACTGACAGGAAAGAAGTGAACCCTCCACTTCAGTGGCAGAAGGTGAATGAGACTGACTGCTTAGCAATATGATCTCTTTCCTCTTGCTCTCTGACCTCCACTAAGGATGGCTATGCTATCCACCCTGCCTTCAGGACCTAGCCAGAAGAAGACAGGACAGAAAAGAATGACATTGTCAATGTTTCACCTTTTAAACACTGCATAGTATCAGTGTTCTCCCAGAGAGACAGCTCAGTGTCTACAGGCAGAGACATATTCAAGTCATGTGTCCCCACTTAACAGTGGTATAAACTTGGCAAATCAGATTCCTTGGGTACAATCCTACTTTTCCATCTGCAGAATGTGGGCAATAACACCAAGCCTGCAAAATCGTTGTGTAGATAAAAATAATATATGTGAAGTACATAGAAAATAATTAGGAGTTCGAATGGTAGCTATAGTTAGTTATATTCAAGAAAACACAGAGAGGGGGAGTGGACTTCTAAAGGCTGGACAGCTGGTACACAGCCGGCGGGCGGAACTAAGATTAAAGACTCATCCACAGGCTCCCTGGAGAACGAAGTCTCCTGCCAGAAGAGGGCCTCCAGGCAAGCCCCCTCCACCACTTAAACAGAGAAGAGACCTCAGGGCTGCCTCTGTGTCCTCGCCGGAAGCACCAAGTGTAGCCTAAGGGCTTGGAGTCCATGTGCAACTGTAGGGGTGCAGAGGAAGATTGGGGTCTCCCTCTTGTCTACTGCTATGGCGACTCCTGCTTGGGCACAGAGGGTGGTGGGGAGCTCCAGCTTTGTGGAGGAGCTCTTTGTGTGATTCTTACAGTGTGGGCACTTCAAACTAGAGCTTAGAACCTACTGAGTCACGAGTGCAGAGCTGGGCACAAACCCAGAGGCACAGCCCTTGCTTTGCAAGTGGGGACATGGGGAAGAGGTCTCAACGCTGCCCTGGCCTCTGGCCCACAGAGTTCACTCAGGGCCAAGGCAGCCAGCGACTGGCCATGGCTGACACTGGCTATGAACAATATTTGGAACTGCCTTCCTTGTAGCCCTTGTGTCTTCTGCAGACATCCTGGAGGAACAAGGAACAGCCAGGGCTTCCCAGGGCACTACCCAACAGCCTGATGCATCTTTTAGTGCCTGGAGACACCAGCTTTCTTTCATCATGTGTCATCTCTAGGTTTCTCAACCCTTGAAGGGATCTGGAGTTGACTGTGGGAGGAACTAGGAAATCGGAAAATAGACAGGATTGTTCATTGCAAAAGAAAACTGCTGGCACACCTGCATTCTTGGTAGGAGTGTACTTCTAATGTTCACACTTGCTTTCAGAGCACGTGTACTAACAGGGAACACAGGACAGACTCTGGGCCAGTCCCTCCTCCACAAGGCATCTTTACACAGTTCTGTCCACTCCACCCCCACCCACATCCACTGTGATAGGATGCTAGATCTGTGGAGCTTTGCCTTTATTGGTGCTTTCCACCAGTCTTTCCCCCTGTGTAGCCTTCAGAAATGGTAACTAGGCTACTTATTTCCGGGTGGAACAAACAAAGGGACAGAATAGGCATGGAGTTCAGTGGCAGTTCACCTAGTTAGACTCTGAGACCACACACTTTCTCTTTTCTCTCTTCCTAGGAATTTTTCAACCCCCAAGTTTCCTGGGGAAGAGAGCCCTCTGTGTCTTTGGACAGCCAGCCCTGCTGTGTGGTGGAATGGTTGCCAGTGAAGTAGGTTTTACTGAGGGTAAAAGTTGTGCAGTGGCCTTCTTAGGTGCCTCTCTCCAAATTGGAAGGAATGTTAGGTCCTCATATGGGAAACTGATCATCAGTAGTCCTGGACAGCAGCAAACTTCTCAAACCTGTAAGAAAGCATCTTCTAGAATAGAGACCCATAGTTCCTGTTCAAAGGAGATTCTAGGTGATTTTATGAGGCACACGGAAGTTTTGAGAACCTCTATTCTATAAAGGCCCCTGTGTAGACTGGAGGTAGGTCCTGAATCCACCAGGCTACTGGCATAGCTGGAAGGTTAGGAGTAGTATGATATGACCTGTGGTAGTTTGAATTAGAATGGCCCCATAGGCTCATATATTTGACTGCTTAGTCACCAGATAGTGGTAGTATTTAAGAAAGGTCAGAAGGATTAGGAGGTGTGGTCTTACTGGAGAAGATGTGGCCTTTCTGGAGTAGATATGGCCTTGTTGGAGGAACTGTATCACTGGGAGTGGGCTTTGAGGTTTCAAAAAACCCATGCCAGGTCCAGGATCTCTCTCTTTCTCTCTTTCAGCCTGTGGATCAGGATGTAGCTCTCAACTACTGCTCCAGTGCTATGTGTCTTGCCATGCTCCTTGCCATGATGATAATGGACTCAACTGTTGAAACTATAAGCAACTCCCCAGTTAAAACATTTTCTTTATGAGAGTTGCCTTGGTCGTAGTGTCTTCACACCAATGAAACTAACTAGGGCAGATCCTTTCTTCAGTTTCTCTTAACTATGAACACATGTGATGCTTTAAGATTCCAAAAAAATAATAGAAAGTAATGAGGACTTTTAGGCTTCTGGGAAATACTGCATTTGCATAACCTCTGATATCCCAACCTTATCCGCTTAAAACCTCAGCTTGCTAATAATGACCAGCATGTTATTTGATTCTTTCAAATTGAAAAAGAAACATACAACCGGCTTATCTCCTGAAAGAAAACATGATGTCCATTGCCATCTCAGTCACTGCTTTATTGCTACGAAGAGACATTGTGACCAAGGTAACTCTTAGACAAGAAAGTATTTAATTGGGGCTTGCTTACATTTCAGAGGTTTAGTCCATTTTTATCATAATGGGCGGGAACGGTAGTTGAGAGCTAGATCCTGATCTGTAGGTTGAGAGAGAGAGAGAGAGAGAGAGAGAGAGAGAGAGAGAGAGAGAGAGAGAGACTGGCATGGGCTTTTTAAACACCAAAGCTCACTTCCAGTGATATACTTCCTCCAACAAGGCCACACCTACTCCAACAAATTCATTCCTGCTAATCCTTGGTATTTTTTTGTTTGTTTGTTTTTTGTTTTTTGTTTGTTTTCGAGACAGGGTTTCTCTGTGTAGCCCTAGCTGTCCTGGAACTCACTCTGCTAATTCTTGTAATCCTTTCAAACAGTTCCACTTCTTATCGAACAAGCATTCAAATATATGTGCCTATGGGGGCCATTCTCATTCAAGTCACCATAAATACTTAAGGTGGTAATTGGTATAGATACTGCTGCTTGGCTTGTCTCAGCTGATAGAAGACTGGTGCTTTGAAGGCAGAGTATCTAAGCTTTAGGGAGAGTTAATTTTTCCTCACTGGCTCCACCAAGTGATTGGGAATAACTATAGTGTACTGTGAACATATCCTGCCCAGGGAGCCATGGGAGAAGCATGCTGAGGCATGAGTTGATAGAGAACTTTTCTTCCTGTTTAATAGGGCACAGGAAAGATAAAGTTCCTTTGCTGTTTCTCTATGTCTTTGCCTGGAGTTCCTGCAGATTTCTACAATCATAAAAGATATAGGCCAGAGTGACAAGCATAAAACTGAGGTACTCAGAAAGAAAGTTAGGAAATTCGTGGAGTCTCTTGACATTTATTGCACTACAAGATTCAATGAATGCATTGGATCTGTCTTGCTATTAAAGATGAAACATTTTCCATATTTAGATCACTTGTAGTTGTGTTTTCTGCTACTTGAAGCTCATAATGTCCTACTATGAAACTGAATTCTCAGTGGAATATGTAAGCAGAAAGAGAAGTCTGGCTAAGCAGGGTGGTTGATCAAGATATTTGAAGTTCCTAGCAACTCTCAACAAACACTGGGTCGTCTGGTCTCATATAAGGAACTTCCACATCTCAGAAGTGCCTTATTTTGAGCCTTGATGTATGTGTTAATTGCTTAGCACTACTGTGATGAAAAGAACCTGAGAGAACAACTTGAAGGAGGTGAAACTTATTTTGTTCATGGTTTCATATGAGTTAGACCATAGTTGTTCAGCCCTGTGTATTTGGGAAGGAAATCATGGCAGTGAAAGCATGTGGTATGAGAAGCTGTTTTCCTCATGGCATTCAGAAAACAGAGCAGAAGACAATAACTGAGCCAGATATGGCCTTTGAAGGCATATCCCAGCTATTCTCCACTTCCTGAAATTTCTGGTACCTTCCAAAATAGCATCATCAGCTGCAGACTAACCATTTAACATAAGAGCCTCTGAGGAACATTTTAGATTTAAACCTTAATAGTGCCTCATCACTAAAATTGGCTTACTCTACTATCATATGCCCCCTTTTATGTCTGCTGTTCTCTCTTTTCACCAACTGGTTGGCTCTTTCTACAACTTCCAGTTCAGACTGCCAGGAAAGAGAACAACTTAGTCAAGTGGTTCCTAATAAGAGAGTTTTTCATAGTAGCCCACTGCATACATTCTGCTTCTTCTATGGGTTGATGTCTTTGAATCAAGAGGTTAGATACAGTACATGGGCAACTCTACTCAGTCTCAGAAACTATGGCCTGGGAAAGCTCCATTAGAAGGAAAAAAATGTTCCATTGGAGCTGCAAAAGACAGACATGACAGCAGAGCCTTCATATGGGAGCAATGAAATAGATATACTGACCAAAATCTCTATGTTGTAAAAATATTACACACCCAAAAGTGAGATGCCCAGCCATAGCCTCCTTCCCCAGCTACATCTTTGCACATAGCTTCACAAAACATCTCCAAATTAGGTTCACCCACTCATGTCAGGAGCCATCAGGGAGAAGCTGAAAACTAGAAAATGGGGCTGCCTTGGATTAAATCTATGCTGGATTTGCTCTGCCAGGCAAGGCCAAGGAAAAATTCATTTTAAGAAAGATTCCTGCTATTAATATGCTTTTCTTGTTATTATTAAACATATATAACAATCACTAGGTATTACCCACCCTTTTGAGCAGATCTCTGCAGAACAATGAAGATGCACTGTCTTGCAGTGATGCTATATAGACAAATAGATGATTTCTTAATTCTTGAATGATGATCCTATAAGAATTCCCAAAATTATAGTCATTATTAAGCTCTTTTCTGATAGTCAAAACTACGAGAACTCTGCCAGTCTTAAAGTGTTATGAGTTAATTGCTTCTGAGATAGCAAACAGGCACCTACTACTTAGAGCTCATTCCAAGAGACTGTAAAACAATTAACCAAAGGTCATAAAAATGGAACTAAGGATATACTATAGGTGCAAGGACAGAAGATCAAATATTGACTAGGTTTATCTATATAAAACTTCAATAATCACTTAGTCACAAAAGTTATAGTTTTTAACTCTCCATGAACCTGTAGAGCTAGTAACAGGTGATGAATGTTTAGTAAAATAATTATATGGGTATGGATGTAAACATTCTCTGTTGTAAACTTCTTATTCAATTTGTGATTTTAATTTATATGTAAACTTGTGGCAAACTTTTTACCATGTGATCACGTATTCTGAAAGATGTATAAGTGCTGAAGACAAAGAGAGGAAACAACTTAAGAAATAACTTTTTTAGTCAGAACTGAACTCAAGAAGAACTTAGAAGTAAAGGCATTGGGAGTAAGAGTATTGTTACATCAGAGCAGAAGAAAGCAAGATTAGAAGGAGAATGAAGAGTGGAATAACTTAGAAATTATAAGGCAACCTAAAATATTAAGAGAGCAATATGCAGAATGCAGAAGAAAAGAGGAAAAAAGAAGAAGCTACAGAGAGAGCAGAAGGAACAGTCAGGCTTCTTCTTACCATGGAATAGAACAGGTCATTTCTTAATAACTAGGCAGGCTTAGTCTTACTAAAGAGAACAAAGTTTTCTTCTTACAGACATGGTTTTAATTCATTTAGCAATAAAAGAGTAGAAGTTTTCTCTTTCTCTATGCAATAAAGATTGGAGCTCATTTTTTCATCCAGAATGAGTTAGTTCTTTCTGCACAGGTGCTTGGGCTTTTGCTCCATATACATATGTAAGTATGGATGTGTGTATGTAAGTTTGTAATTGATAACATGAAAGCTGGGTCCAACTGATGTGAATGAAGATGTATGAATGGAAAGCATGAATTTGTATATGAATTTATGTGAGTTTATCCATATTTGCTAGTATAAAAGTTTTTCTTTCTGTAAATGTGATTCTCTTCTCCTTGTTCAATAGAAGTTTATTGCTCCAAGCTTCCCCCTAGCCTGGCAAGTGGAAAGGCATCTGGGCAAGAGGGAAAAGGCTCTAGCAATTAATCCATTACTTAATCCCCTGCTGTTTTAAGAGATGCTAATGCCTGAGACTGCAACTACTGGCCTCAGAGAAACTCAGGCAGGTCAGCTACAGAAGCAAAGTGACTTAGACTTAAGATAGATAAATGTTTTATTATTAAACAGCAATTTTAAATATCTCACCCCTTCCAATGCTTATCCCTGTCAGCTTACCTTCAAGAAAGAACCAAGAAAGATGAACAGACGGAACATGGCCCCAGCACACTCATGCATCCACATAGGAAGCAAACTGGTACTGTCCAAAATATTCATACTACAGATAATTTTTGTCAATGTGGTTTTGGAACACGGTCAAAGGAATGATGCATGGTGAACAATGCCTTGGGGAACTGTAAGAGATGCTCCAGGAAAAAAGGCAGAAGGCCTTTGACCACAGATGCATTTTGTTCCCTGGATTGTTCTTGAGGGGTGCAAAAGAATTGTTGTGCAGCAGTAAAGCCATCCTTTCCCAAATCTTTAAAAAAAAAAATTAAATGCATTTTGTTCCCCGGATTGTTCTTGAGGGGTGCAAAAGAATTGTTGTGCAGCAGTAAACCCATCCTTTTCCAAATCTTTAAAAAAAAATTAAGTATACAAATTAGAAGATAAGATATTGTGAGAAGTAGCCATACTACATCCCCACTCCTTTATTTTTAAATATTGTTTGTCTATTAACTTTTTCTACAAAAGATAAATCCTGTTAGTTATATGGAATTCCTGTGATGTGGTTTATATCAAGAAATACAAATTTAAGTAGTTTATTCAATTTTTTTGTAATTAGCACTTATCACATTTTATTATGTTATTATTATTAAGCAGAATATGATCCCTGTAATGTATAATAAAAGCAAGAGGAAATGGCTCTTTAGCTCCTTTTAAAGCACTAGCAACAAACTTTTGACATAAAGTTTGTCTATTTATCATTATTTATTACTTTATCCTGTGAATGACTTCCAATTGAGGCATTATCTGCTCTTGGAGGGCCATAGCCAGATTTAACTCTTGCCTTCAGATCAAGATAGAGAACTCTCAGCTCCTTCTCCAGTACCATGTCTTCTTGCAGGCTGCTATAGTTCCTGCCATGATGATAATGGACTAAGCCTTTGAAACTGTAAGCCAGCTCCAATGAAATGTTTTCTTTTATAAGAGTTGCCTTAGTTATGGTGTCTCTTCTCAGTCATAAAACCCTAACTAAAACAGAACTGGTACCAGAGACTGGGGTATTGCTGTGATAGGTCTGGCCATGCTTTTGTTTGGAAGAATGTGGGTTTGGGGACTTTGGAAAGCAGTAGAATGCTCTAAGTGAGTCTTAATGGGTCATACTAGTAGAAGCTTGGAAGACATTGATGCTGAGGGTGATTTGAACTGGCGTGGGGGACATCTGGCTCAACAGGTTTCAGAGAAGAATTTTAGTATGTGGTCTAGAGACTGTTCTTGTGATATTTTTGTGGAGAATTTAGCTGCTTTTTGCCCTTGTCTGAAGAGTCTGCCTGAGGCTAATATTTAGGTAAACTGCATGGACAAATGAAATCTCAAAACAGCCTAGCATAGACTCTGTCATGTGGTTCACTTTATGAAGAGCATTTTGATCAGGTGTAGCAAACAGAGCAAGGAAAAATACAAAATGTATGATTCAAAGATTAAAGGGATGGGTTGGAGAGATGTCTCAGTGGTTAAGAGCACTGACTGCTCTTACAAAGGACCTGAGTTCAATTCCCAGCAACCACATAGTGGCTGACAACCATCTATAATGGTATTTGATGCCTTCTTCTGACAGCTACAGTATACACATGAATATACATAAAATAAATCTTAAAAAAATAAAAAAAGATTAAAGGGACACCAGAAAGTGGAATGGAGCTAAATTCTGTGTTCAAGGATATTAAATGGAATTAAGAAATTAGTGACTTTGGGGCAATATCCCACCCAGATAAGTTTATTTTTTGTGTGTTTACAGTTGTATGAGGGATAGTTATATCATGTTAGGCATTATTATGACCTGGTTATTGTTTTCATTTGGACATAGAAGATATGACTGACAAGGGATGGATTGTTATGGCTATTCTCAGTTGTCAACTTGACTATGTCTGGAATTAACTACAATCCAAAACTTATAAAGTTCTTGTGAGAAGGAATTAAAGATAAGTTTAGGTCCAGGCATGGTAGTATACGCATTTCATCCCTGGAGACAGAGGCAAGCAGATCTCTGAGTTTAAGACCAGACTGATACAGAGCATATTCTATGTAAAGAAAAGCATAGATTCAGGCATGGTGGTACTTACCTTTAATCTCAGTACTTAGAAGACAGAGGCATGCAGATCTCTGAGTTCAAGGTCAGTCTTACAGATCAAGTTCCAGGACAGCCAAGCTTAGGCAGTGATGGAAACCATTGAAAACATAAAACTGGTGGAGATGTAATAGAACAAGTGGGTTATGTTCTAGTCCCAGAAAACAGCAGAACTTGGTAGCTTCAGCCACATTTCTCTGGTTTTAGAGTCTAGAATAGAAGAGGCTACTAGGACAATTGATGCTGGTTAGCTAGAGCTAAGAAATTAGTGGTGATTAAGAAGAGTCCAGTGACACTGAGGTGAAATCTTCTGGGAAGTGTTTTCTGAGAGCACAAAGAAGCTGTATTTTAGAGATAGACATTGTGCTGGCAGCTGGACTTGGTAATGTTTAAGAGTCACTAAGGTAGACTGGTTTTTAAGGCATAAAGGGGTCATAGAGAGCAGTGGAGGGTTGGCATTATGAGAGGCAAGGAAAGGATATTGGTGAAAGTGCAGCCTCAGTGTCAGTTGAAGGCCCAGGACTAAAGGGGTCATACAGAGAAGTTCAGGCTTGGCACCATGAAGAGACTAAAAGACTACTAAGAGGCTACTAGCGAAAGTGCTCCTTTCAGGAATGACAGTGTATCATCTCCCTCCTTCCCCCATTTGTTCCAATCATCATTTTACTCCTCAGGTAGAGGAAGATATACTATTTCAGGTAAGGGAGCAGATGGCTACAAGTGCTCATCTTCAAGTAGAACCAACACTTTCACTTTCTATTTTTCTCCATCTGGTTCCTTCTGACCTTGCACTAGAAAAATCTCCTTTTTAGCCTGTAAGATTTTTCTCTTGTTTATCATTATCTAGCTCATACCCATGTAAGAATTCCATCAGAGCCTTTTCTAAAGCTTTTAACTTATTCCATATTACAATATGGACCAATGCACAAGTGACACAGAATTGCATTGAATTATTTTCTCCTTGTCTATAGGCTTTTACTATGTTTTCTTTAATTTGACCTCATAGTCCAGGATCTAGAGTGTCATTTTCAGGAAACCAAGGATTTAAAACATTTATTAAATTTATTTATTAAATCCCACCAGTCTTGCAGCTGGGATTTAGACATTGCAGTACCTCTCATTTTTAAGAAATGATATATCAACTCAATGTATGGTACTGGCTTTTCCTATTTTTTAGCCCCATGTTAATCCCTGCTTACCTCTTCTGCAGGGATTCTAGCTTGCTCCTCTAACCTTTCACTCAAGTCCCTTTTCAGGTGTCACTAGTTGACCTTTTGATCAACCTGTACAGATCTTGTCTGCTGGACTTGGGATCTGAGAACTTGAAAGAATAGGGTGGACTACAGTCTAATGCTGTAGACAAACTTATTTAAATTTTAGTTTATTTTTACACATGAATATAACAAAAAAAGCAACAATCCAAGGAAGGTTGTTTGAGTTCAGAGAAACATGATCAGAAAAATATGTAAATAAATGCCAATAAGCACATGCTAAATATTAACAGAGCAGCTCTTTCCCAGAACTTTTCTCAGGATGGACCAATTTAAACACAATTGTCTGACATGTACTATAGATATATTTGGGAAAGCACAAAAGCAAAGCAGAAGGCCATATCCAGATTCAGGGTATGATCAAATTAAATTCTATAGCTATGTTCTGATATCGAACAAGAATAAATATATCTCATAAATTGAACACAAATGTTTTTCATAGGAGAGATAAAATCATGTCCAAGAACAATCCAGGTAACAAAATGCATTTGAGGTAAAAAGTCCTCTGCCTTTTTCCCTGGAGCCCATCTCACAGTTATCCAAGCAATTGTTCAGCAGGAGTTATTCCTTGGACCATGCTATGACAGTGTATATATGAAATTCTCTAAGAATTGCTTTAGTCATTGTGAAACCCTTTGCATTGTGTTCAGATGTGTGAGTAGAAGCCTCAGAGCTGGAACTGGAGGCAGAATATCGCCAACAGCTGCAACAGAATGTTTCCTAAAACAAAATCTAAGAAAACATGGGAAATCTAGGCATAGTGGCTTAAATTCCACACTTGGGAGTTTGGGGAAGGAGGATTAATGGGAGTGCTGTGAAAGACAGATTTAGTCAGGAATGATCTATTAAATGCTAAGAGCCTCAGTTAATCGAATGCACACTTACAGTGATGTTCAGAAAGCAAGTCATAAATTAGTGTTGGACAGATATGGGGACATTGTAGGTCCTGCAATAATGGTACCCAGCCCATAGTGTGACCTAAGACAATGGAATATAGTGGAACCTGTGTGCCTCTTAATATCATTTTCTGGAAAATAGAGTGCTGAGAATTTTCACCTGCATTTCATTCATGATACATAATTCTCAGAATCCAGTAGGAGTTCTATTATTGTCATTATAATATTTAAATGGTGCTGTTGGCCTTAAGATATGGATTAGGGGCTGGAGATATATCTGGCTCAGTCAGTGAAGTACTTACTCCACAAACATGAGGACCTGGGTTTGATCCCCAGTACCCATGTTAAAGCCAGACACAATGGTACCCTTGTAATCTCAGTGCAGAGATAGGCAGATCCCTGGGGTTTACTGGCCAGCCAGCCTGACTGTCTCAAAAATTAAAGTAAAAAGAAATTAAGGAAGAGACCCAACATTGGCTTCTGATCTCCTTATGTACCTGCAGGATTTGAGGTCCTATCCCTGAAGATGGAGGAGCACATAAGGATCTGATAGCAGTCTTCCTATTACACCAGCAAGGAAACGAGGATCTCAGTCCTCCAACCACAAGAAACTGAATTGTACTAACAAGCATGAGTTAGAAGAGGAAATATCCCTGCACTCCCAGAGAGGAGTCAAACTGGTCAGCATCTAATCTTCAGCTCTAATAAATGCTCTAAGTGTGGGACAAAAGCACACTCTGGCCTGTCTGGCCTACAGAGCTTTGAACAAAAAGATAAAATAAAATGAGTATTCTGTTTAGTCTGCCATATCTGTGGTGATTACTTATGGAACATTAGGAGACAAATGACACAGTTCAGACTTGGGACTAGAAATCCATACATTTTCATCTTATATATGCTTTGGTCCCCTCAAATATTTGTTTCTTTTTCTTTCCCACTAGTTTATTTATAAATATTTTAAATCAAAATATGATTACTAGAAGCCATAAATAATTTGACTACACCTTAATATTGATAAAATATTAGAAAAATGGCTGGATATGATGATATATATTGTAATGCCTGAGCTCAGGAGTCTGAGGAAGACAGGTCATGAAATTCAAGGCAAGCCTGGGCTACATAATAAGTTCTTATCTCAACAAGAATATAACACACACACATGTATACATGCATAAAAATTACAAGTCTATACCCTGTGGTATATTTTTATTTTATTTTTGTATAAATACATTTATTTTCTTTGTTTCTTATTACTTCCCTATCTCAGTTTCCCCTCCCTCCTCTTATCCCAGCCCCTCCTTCCTACATTCCCTATAGTTTGGTTTTCTTGTGGAAAATCTCACAGTGGGAGCAGGGCCTGTCACTGACTCTTTTGCTTATTTTAGGGACTCTTTCCTTCTACTTGGGTCACCTCATCCAGTCCTAATACAATAGGAGGTGCCTAGTCTTACTGCAACTTTATACACTGTGATTGATATCTGTAGGAGACCTACCCTTATCTGAAGAGAAACAGAGGGTGAAAAATCATTTTTCTGTACCTTAGTCCCTCATATACAAATAGAAATGATAATGCTTATTCATTGCACTTTAAGTAAAACTCATGTCAGACAACATACTCAATGTTCTTTCTGAAATTCATGCCAGACCTATTCCCCCCTCCCCCCAAAATAACTAGCAGGTCACTTAGGGCAACCAGATAAATCCAGCAAAATCTAGACTAGGCCATCTAGACTCCTGTAGAAAGGTGAAATGCCTCTCAGAGAAAGCATTTGAGATGAGCTGCAAGGGCGATATCTCATGTTCAGTGCACTTTCTGTCCTCAAGGGAAAAGGGCAGATGAAGAACCATGATAGATGATTTCTCAACATTTCCAAGAACAAAACATAAAAGCCTAAGTGAAAAAAAAAAAGTATGCTATATCATCCCAAATGATCAAGTAAATTGCTTAGAATGTGGAAGGAAAAAGAAAGCTACAATACAATGCATGAATAAAAGGGACATTAAAGAAAATGAATGAATGAATGAATGAATGAATGAATGAATGAATGAATGAATGAATGAATGAAACCAAACACCCATAAAGCAAAGGAGAAGTAGAAGTCCTGGAAATGTTATCCTTGGCTGAAGATGCTTGTGCTTAAACAATGGTGTGTGACAGGTCTTAAACAGGAAAGCGTATTGGAAAAACAGGCTGCAGGCATGGTGGAGCCCGCATTACGAAATTCAATCTATGAAAAAAATAAACCAGACGAGATGAGTGATAAGCACACCCATGAAGGACAAAAGGAAAGTAGGTGAGTTCCTCCAAGTACTAACAGCCTCCAGGTTAGAGAATGTTCATTATAAATCTCATTACAGTTGCAACACAGGGAAAGATTTTGGAAGACAGTTGGAAAAGGAAAGTCAGCATGATACTATATCTGCCCAACAAAAACAAAGCATTTTTTCCTACCTGTTCCATGTTCCACTGTTCATAATGAACATGCATGTTAGAATGTAAACCCAAGTAATAAACGTGTAGGCACAGTAATACAGAAAATAAATTTAAAGTAATGATGAGCTTTCACAAATGCACAAGAATCTCTACTCAAACTATACAAAATTAAGAACTAACTTCAGCAAGTAAAACTACATGACCACACACCTCCATTAGAGTCTTAAGTTAGAAGTCTGCCATATGTCACTGGTGAGGGCCAGGCATATTCTCAGTTTCTTCCTCTGTAAAACTAAGATAGTAAACACTTCATAACGATTTGGAAGAGTTAAATGGAATGTTACATTAAAAAATGGCTGACATATATGGTCAGTGCTCAAATTGGTAACTATTTTTTTTTACTCGCTGTTACCTCCTAAGATAATAAAGAGAGCTAACCTTCCAAGAACCTTTCTGTCCTAAAAGACTTGTGTTTTCATTCTTCTATAATTTGAAGCTCCTCAAAAAACTAAACATAGCTGAGTATGGTAGCACATATCAACTATTTGAGAGAATAGGAAACAGAACTGCTTGAACCTAGGAATTCCAGACCATCCTGAACATAAGAAGACTCATCTGAAAAACACCACACACACACACACAACCACACAACCACAATCCAGCAATTCCAGCAATGTTATGAGGTAGATACATAAAAGCACTGTAAGCAGGACCAGTATTATATCAATGTTCATTACAGCATTATTTATAGCAGCAAAAAAGAAGAAACCCATGTTTATTACTGATGAGTGGATAATATATATATATAGAGAGAGACATATATATATATATTCATCTTCTGATATATGAATCAGTCATATAAAGAGTGAAATTCAGATACATGCTACAATATAAGTGAATCCTGACATTATATTAGGTAGAGTAAATCAGATTTTTAAAAAGGACAAATGACATATTATTTCATTATATAAAATATGTAGATTAGGAAAATTCACAAAGAGAGAATATAGAGGCAGCCATTGGCTTCAGAGAGAAGTGGGAAATGAGGAGTCATTGCCCAAAGGGACAACAATATTCTGTTTAGAATAATGCAAGAATTTTGAAATAGACGATGGTGACAGTTGCATAACAATTAAAATGTTTTAAATGGCATTGCTTTAAACTATTGTTTTCCCTACAAAACCACCTATAACTCCATCTTTCAAACATTAGAGAGGCAACATCCATATAAGAGAGATAAACTCATGTGTGAGACTTTCCAGTTACTTTTCCTGGGTTCAAACCTTCACTCTGCCATTCTTGTGCTGTCTGGGAAAAGATGCTCAGGTTTCTGAGCCTTATTTTCTCTCTCTGTGGAATGGAGATAATAATCTCAGATGTAAAGTTATGTCATGAGGAACCCTAAAATGCTATGACAGATCAACTAATATTCCTTGGGGAGCACTGCTAACATTAAGAATGGAACATAGAACCAGAGACAGAGGTCTGGCTGACTTGTTCTGGAGTAAAGTCTGAATTTCCAAGATTCTCTCAGTTGGAGTATAAGCCAAATTGTTTACAGATTGAAGGCAACAAAACAGTCATTGAAGCTGGGATTCAAGCCCACTTTATTCTTCCCACATCAGGGAAAGATCTTTCTAGTCCTTCATGAGACAGAACCACATGGCTCTTAGAGTCAAGTTGAAACTCTTGAATAAAACTCACACAGCATGTCATGATCCAGCCTGCCTATCTGTCTATACTCCCAACTCCCACTGTATCTCCTTATGTACTTCCATGCTGAAATACTACCAGCTGCTCCTGAAAAGTTTCTACCATGCTGCTTTTCTGTCCCCCCACCCCCAATGTTTCCAGTAAACACTAAGTCATCACTTCTTCTAGGAAAGTTTCTTGACTCATTAAGACTGAGTTAGCTGAATTCCTGTTCTTGTGTCTAATAAAGCTGTCCCTTTTGAATTATTCACCACCTTACTCCAAGTCCCCAACATAGTACCTTCAGTGCTTAGCTCAGAAACACAGGCTGATTACATAGATGAATGAGCGTGACTAGACAGAATAGTTAGATAGATGGTCTACCACTGGTACTGCATATAGAAGTTAATTTTGAAAGTTTGTATCAGATCCTATCATGTTTTTGAAATCGCTCTCAGATCTTTATCATATGGTTAAGGATCCCTTGACATTTGTCAGTATTAATGAGAAATAGTAGGTGGTAGCACAGGACCCAAACAAAGGAAGTAGAGAAACCATTAAAACCATTGGTGCGCTCAAGCCTCCTCTATTAAGATGCCTACATTTGTCGCCATACCACCCTTTGAACCAGCATGGCGGTGGCTTCTTCCTCTCTTTCTCCTTCTCCTTCTCCTTCTCCTTCTCCTTCTCCTTCTCCTTCTCCTTCTCCTTCTCCTTCTCCTTCTCCTTCTCCTTCTCCTCCTCCTTTTCCTCCTCCTCCTCCTCCTCCTGCTCTTCCTCCTCCTCCTTATTATTATTCCTTTCCTCCTCCTTCTCCTCCTCCTCATTATTATTATTATTATTATTATTATTATTATTATTCCATCTTTTGTTTTTTGAGACCCAGTTTATCTGAGCTCTGCATGTCCTGGAATTCACTCTGTAGACCAGGCTGGCTTCAGACTCAGAGATCTGCCTGTCTCTGCCTTCTGAGTGCTGGGATTAAAGGTGTATCTTACCACCACTCAGCTACAAGCATGGTTCTTAACTTTCTTGCTGTTGTTGATAGTGCCACAGCCTGAATTACTTAAAATTCCTGTCATCACTGGCTTCACCAGTACTTCCAAACCACAACAGCTCCTCTGTCCAAACTTTTCACTTTCCATGTATACTCCCTTTTCTAGTCCTATTGTTAGTATTAGGAAGTACTTTGTGGGCTAGGAAGTTGGATAAGTCAATAAAGACTTGCCAAGCAAGAATGAGGACCTGAGTTCAATCCATAGAACCCTTATTTAAAAATTTGGGTGTGGTAGCACACACCTATAATCTTAGCACTGGAGATGTGGAGACAGGAGGATCTCTGGTGCTCAAGACCAAGGTCCCAGTGAAAAACTCTGACTCAGAAAATGTGTATGGCTTGGTAGGAATGGCCCCACAAGTTTACCTCTAGCTTCTAACATAATGAGCATACACCTACAAAAAATATACACATGCAAACAAATCCATGAAAGTGCTTTGTATGTTATGTAGCTCTAATAAATGATCTAGAAAGAACTAAAAAAAATTGAACACCAGGAACAAATAATCTAGTCAGGAAGTGAACAATGAACAGGAAAACACAAATCCAATCAACATTGAAATTTCTACTCACCTGTTGAAATGACTGTCTCTTAGAAAATGAAAAAAGATAACAAATACTGATGAGGATGTGGGGGAAAGAGGAACTGAAGATGGGATTGTAAATTAGTTATACTAATTTATATGGAGTCAGCCTAGATCCCTAGATCCCCGTCAATAAATGAGTAGATAAAATGTGGGGTGGGTGTGTGTGTGTATCAGAATATGATTTAACTGTAAATCACATAAAAGTTATGTCATTTTCAGGAAAATTAATAGAACTAGAAATCATCATCCAAATTACCTTGACTCAGAAAGTAAAGTATCACTTTTTTTTCTTATCTATAGACTCCTTGGAGGTAGGAATGATATCAAAGTAGAAACTAATAGAAAAGAAGATCAGGAGAGAAAGCAGGGTAAGAGCTAAGTGGTTGTATGTGATGTGTGTGTAAATATGATCAAAATATGGTATATGCATGAAAGAAATATCACAATGAATCCTGCTATTTGATATAATTAATATGTACTAGTAACAAAAAATATTTGGTCACCATGAGAATTCATTTTCAGATGAGACTTAGTGTATGAATGTATTTGTTCTTTATAGCATTCAGATTATAAGGCAGTAAAAATCATGCTATATGCTTATAAAATTAATTTTTAAACTCATGTTTGAAGCCAGGCGGTGGTGGTGCATGCCTTTAGTCTCAGTACTTAGGAGATAGAGGCAGATGGGTCTCTGTAAGTTTGAGACTAGCCTGGTCTACATAGTGAGTTCCAGGACAGCCAGGACTTCACAGAAAAAAAAGTCTTGAAAAACCAACAATAAATAAATAATCTAAAATAAAATTTGAAATCTTCATGTTTGAAACTAAATATTGTGACAACCTATTATTTTGCATGTGTGTTTGTGTATGTTTAAATATGGATAAACTAAAGTCTATATACTTGATTGGAAAAAGAAAATAGGTTCTCTTCCACTGTGTAAAATCATCACGAATACCTGCTAAGTCAATATCATTTGACTGATCAGAGTACTGCCTCTGTTTCTTTAGCAACTAAGAGAGAATAGTCCTGTAATAACAGCTCCACTCTCCGGGTATCTAGCAGGGCAAAAAGAGAACAAAACTTCTTTTTAACCTATTTGTTTGGTCTGGTTTTGTGACAGGATCTTACTATGTATTCCAGGCTGGCTTCCCACTCTCTAAACTCTTGGCTTAGCCTCCCGAGTGCTGGAGTTACAGATGTGAACCACCACACCCAACTTCAGCTAGCTACATGGAGTCATTCTGCTATTTAAGTTCCTTTTTTTTACATTACTTATTTTGTCATCTAACAAATTTTCTTTAAAAAAAAAAATGACAGGCAATAGCAATTTAGTTTTTTGGAAGATATACCTAGATGGTCACATACATTTGAGCAATAGTTTTATCCAGTAGGTTGGAGCAGTTTACAGATTTTTCAAGAACTAGTATTGTTCTTGGGGAAGAGAAGACTTGGTACTCAGAGCAGTTAGAATCTAATTTCCCTGTGCCTCAGTTTTCTAACCTGCAGAATGGAGATAACAGTGATATTGCCTTCGTAGACTTTCAGGCACAGCCCAATCCATTATTCTTTATTCTGCTGCCTTTCCTGACCAATGGCTCAAATATCACTGGGAGTTGGAAGTTGTCAGTCTGTCTGGGCAAGATGACAAGTCCAGGTTTGAAAATTCCATGACATGCTTATTTTTACCCATCATGCATTAAAAGTATGTAGCTCCCATTTGAACAAATAGTTCAGAAAAGTTCTGTATTGTTTAGAGACTTTTCCTATTATTTATAGATATTAAACATGTGCCTGATAAATTTTTCAGCATCTGGTATTTGAGAGAGTTCAAGCACATAAATTGTCAGTTTTCATTCTCCAGTCTCCAGTAATGTAATTTCAGGCCTTGGAGGAAGTGTGATACTCTGTTTCTTCAGCCTTGTGGAGAGGATTTAACAACTATCAGGTCAATATGTAAGGGCAGCTGCTCTTATTTAAGAATAATATGACAACCCAGTATCTAAATGACTCTTCTGTGTCTAATAAAACCAGAGTGAGATATTTTCCATATTGTTGTTCAATTTCCATTTTATAACTCCTGTAACCAGTTCCTGTTTGAGCTGTCAGCAGAGGAATTTTATCCTTTGGTTGCAGGAAATAAAACCCATGCAATCCAACGTCTTACACTTTTGTCTGAACTTCCAAAAAGTATATATTCAGTTTGTCACCATGTGTCTGTTCCATTCCATTAAGTCTTCACTGCCTTCTCTTGCTGCACCCTCTCATGTAGCTTGAAGAACTTCACAATTAATTATCTTATCTCTCACTGTATTTTGTGTAAGCCCCTTGAAAGCAGGAAGCAGGACAACCTTCAAACTGTAAATGGAAAACAAACATTATTTCATTTAACAATACCAACAAATAGCATAAGCGCATCAGTCTTACAAACAAACATGAGTCAACTGCAGTGTAGATAATTAAGATCTCTGTTCCAAAGAGTTACATGAAAGTAAAAAAGAAGACATGCTTTGGGTAGACACATATCACACACATCTATGTGGGGTGAAGGTGGGGGTAGGTGCTTAACCCCAAAGCCTCAAAGTTGGCTTATGAATACCAATGTGCTTTGACCCATTTTATATTCTGAGCAAATTATTTGTCTTCTTTTTGCTTAAGATTCATCATCTCAAATTATAGATAAAAAATCATCTCAACTTTAATACTTTTAAAGATTCTTGACACTCCCATGGGCAGTAAGCTCCCAGTAAACACTGGTTTTTATTATTTTAGCTCCCCCTTTTTTACTTATCATAGAAAGACCTTGGCATGATTAATAGTCACATACTAGAGTTGAACAGTAGACTTATATACAATAAGGTGAGAATGAAAGCAAATTTTGAAAAGGAAAGCCTATTAATCTTTCTTTCCATAGAGATTTCTTTACTCAAATTATAGTTATCTAGATCATGACAATCTTTTGTGGTTATTTTGTTATGTTTTGAGACACTATGTAGTCCCAGCTGTTCTCTAGCTTGTGGTCTTCCTCCCTCTGTCTCTTAAGAACCTCTATACCTGGCTATGTGGTAATCTTTAACAGCTGCATCTGTCTAGGGTAGAGCAGATGTGATTGTGGAAGTGTCTCAAAGTTTGGTAAACCTTGGAGTCAAAGAAGTGAGGATACACAGCCCTTGTTCCTGATCAAGAAACATAAAGAGCTGCCTAAGGAAATGAAATTTCTCTATCTTCCAGATTAACTACTACATTAGAATTCCTCTTCAGCCCACTAAAGTGAGGCCCTTCATGATATCCAGCATTCCCTGAACACGTGGTTCCAGAGATGGCAGCAATAACAAGACACCAACCTGTAAAGATGACTCGATTTGTGAGAACTCTCCACCCAGACAGCCACAGTATATAATCATGGCTCTGGAAAGAGACAGAAGTAGGAGCCTCTGCCATCTTGAATGTCTAGCTGCAACCCTCAGTCATTGCTCACCTTTGGCCCTGCACCATCTTCAGCAGCAGCAGTTCAAGACACCAGTACCACCCTTTTTTGGCTCAAAAATCACCCATAATCAGATGGTAGAGAAAAATCAAGCAGACATGTGGCTTATCAGATTCCAGGCGCTGTGCTTAATTAATGATTTACATGGAACTCTTACTTAATATACTATGCAATAAACAAAAACATGAAGTGTATGGAAGACAAATTTTTGAAAGTTAAGATATTTTAATGTTTAGTTTATATTTCACTTTATTGCATCCTTATTTAGAAGAGTCACCATCAATTATAGGTTAGCTATACATTCAAAACATCTGTTCATGTGTGTCTAAAAGTATTCATTTAAAATTAGATGGAGAAAATTAGATGTGTAGGCCCCAGCCCTACACAAAGAACTATAGGCAACCAAGGAAAGCTGGAGTGGGACAGGAGCTTTCCTCAGGGAAGAGAATGCCAATTGGTTGTACAGTGCCAAATGGTCATCCCTGAGAATGTTACCTCTATATACACAGAGGTAACATTATATGGACCGAACAGGTTATATTTAGGAATATATATGTATATAGCTAGTAATTAGTTAAAAAGAAAAAAGAGGCCACAAACTTAAAGGAGATCAGGGAGGGGTGTGTGGGAGTGTTTGGATGGAGGAAAGGGAAAGGAGAAATGTTGTAAATTATAATATCAATAATGCTTTTAAAAAGAAAATATATTTAAGGAGCTGAATGCTTTTTAATCCAGGTTTTTGGATTGAACAGTGAGATGATCAGGTCTAACTAATGCACATACCATCAGAAGTTGCAGATTATAATATGGTGCTACCAGCTACACCCTGCTTTGAGGCACGTGAAATATGGCTAGAACTTTTGTGGTGCCATGTTCCTGCTTTTAACTTTAAAAGCTGAAGCAATAACTGAGAATGATGGTACATAGTATAGATCCAGCACTTGGGATGCTGAAGGGGAAAATGATGAGGTGAAGACTAGTCCAAGACTGTATATGAGCACTTGTCTCAGGAACAACAAGAAAGCTAGTAAACACTGAAGCAGTGTAAAATGTTTTGGCAAGACATGTATGTTGCTTAGCATCTGTCACATATGGTAGTTTGCCATGTTCTCAGGGTGTGTGTGTGTGTGTGTCAGAGGGTGGGGTGTGCTATTTTTAGTGTTACACACACATCCCTGATTTAGTTCATGTTTATATACTGATTGACTTAAATTATTTGATGATTTCCTTACTGTATAACATTATATTGTATTCTTAATATTTTAATCAGATATTACAAGCTACAGTGACATCTATAAGTGGTAATCATAAGAATGAAAAGATATTATTTTAATCATAACATAATTATTTTTAAGCTTAAATGTAAATAAGGACAGTTTTAAGTCTGTGATAGTTTGGTAATATGCTTCCCTTACACTGACATACATGAACTTAACCCCCCAAACCCATATTAAAAGCAAAGAAAAAGCCAAACACAATAGAATACTAAACACTTGTAATTTCAGCTTTGGGGTATAGAGACAGATAGGTTCCTGGGTCCCTGATTAGCTCCTACTGTCCCCAGAGAGACCAGGGCAATGAGACCCTGTCTCACTAAACAAGAAGGGTGGCATCTGTGAAACAGCAGCCAAGTTTCTTCTCTCCTCCACATTTGCACATTCCATGTTCACAGCAGTAAAAATGAAAGAAAGAAAAAGGGAAGATCAGCAATATGCTGCAAATTCCACAATGCATGGCAGCTGTAATTTGCTGAAGTAGAATAAAATGAGACAGATAATTGCTGTGTGTGTATTTCGTTCAACAATAATAAAGTATATTCCATTAAGAGGGACTTTCAGCAAAGGCACAGTAAATTTGACAAACTCCTCTCAGTATTCAAAGAAGAAATGATGAAATTATTTACTAAAATTGTATATTTAAGGAAAAATATAAAAACTTATTTTTTAAAATATTTTATATGTATGTTTTGCCTGATTCATGCATGTGTACCATGTTCATATCTAGTGCCCACAGAAATCAGAAGAAAACATCAGAGCCCCTGGAACTGTAGTTACAGATGGTTGTGTACCACCGGGGGATTCTGGAAACTAAATCCGGGTCCTCCATAAAAGCTACAAGTGCTCTTAACCAGTGAACTGTCTCTCCCAAGAACTTTTGTTAATTTTAAAAATATAAGAGTTTTAACAAGAACCAAGCTTGTGTCATTGGCCAGATGTTAAAGTGTTTTACTTCACATACATACATATAAGATACATACACATTCTTAGATGGAAAGGTGCTAAAGGAAAATTTTTAAAAGTAGATAGCAGGAATGACTTCTGAGGTCCTCTAACTTCTACATGCATGTGTACATATGTGCAGGTACATGCTGCAACATACACACATCTGTACATCTCTATTCAAGAAAAAGGATGTAAGATCTGTTGATTCAAATTCTGAAAAACTCCAACTTTCTTTTCTTTTTTTCCCCCCATGTGGGCTTTGGTTTTCTGTTTTGTTTTGTGTTTTTGTTTTAAATTTAGATGAGTCAGAATATGTAAAATACACTGTCCCATAAGTACTTTAAATATGTTTCAATCCAAAGAATGTTTATTTTCAAAAAAAAAAATGTTGCTTATTCACTATCAAACTCATTCCACAATTATTTTAAATATTCTACATCTGTCAAAGAAGAAGTTTAGAGAGATACTTAACATTAAACAAATACTTTTCCAGCTAAGGTTAGTCAAAATCAGATTTATTGGAATTTTCAAAGGCAGACTAGTGTTTCCTTTACTTCTTTGTTTCATTCTATGATACATCTTAAAAATATTTATGTTCTTTGTTGAAGCACTCCATGAAGTATGCCCTGGATACTGTTGTTAAATCATTCATTGTATACATGCAAAAGCAATGAGTCATTTGAAAGAAGTAAAAGACAATGAATTTAATAGCTTCTTGACTTCTTTGCCAGTGTTCTTGTATTGAGTCATGAAAGAACTTTATAAGGATTTACTATCTGTTTACTTAAATACAAGATTTTCTTTTAAAGAAAAGTTTGTTGAATATTTCAAAATAAGATAAAGATCAAAAAGGCAGTATGATTTATGTTTTCTTTTGTAATTTCATTTGTAATATACCTGAAAGAGCAAAATTTAAAACCTTAAGGAATTGAATGCTTACTTTCAATCTAGCTAATTAAATTTGATATTTTTAATTGAGATGAAGACTTTTCATAATATAATCAATTAAATCACTTTGCCATTTTTAGTTGTTGTTTACATGCAGAACATTTTAATTGTAGTTGATAGCATTATGTAAATTGCATTAAAAAGTAACTGTAAAAAATGTGAAGAGATTGCCAACTGAGAACAAGTGGATTTCCTACAATCAACCAATCAATCAATCAATCAATCCAAGTTTTAAGTTCAATGTTAACTTCATGTAAGAGTTAATTAATTTACTTTGTCAGACATAGTTTTGAAACTAGTAGTTTTTTCTTTCTTAAAGTGATTACTAGTAAAATGACAGAGCCAGGTGTGATGGCATACCCTGGCAATTCCAGCTTTCAGGAGGTTGAGGGAAGAAGACTAAGATTTCAAGGCCATCCTCTGCTACATAATAAGCTCGAAGTCAGCCTGCTCTACATTAGATCCAGTATTTCAAAAATCATGAATTGTGGGGGAAGATGGACCAGATCTGGGTGGAAATATTGAAGAATAATTTCAGTTAAGTTAACAGAGACTTTGTAAGTATGTTTGGGACTTTGTGTGTATCTGGTTAAAAGTATATAAAGTATATATAGCATGAAGGGGGAAATCTAAAATACTTAAATATTTTTATATTCATCACACATTAGAAGAAATATTTGAGTGCATTGGGTTATATAAAATATATGGTTTAAACTAATTTGGCTTAAAATATATGGTTTAAACTGGGTTTTTTTGCTTCTTAAAAATATGACTATTAGAACATTTTAAATTAAGAGAAATATTTACTTCAGTTGTGTAGTCACTGGTATACTGTTCATGTTCCTGAAAACAACATCTTACTTATCCTATAAGAAACCCTAATGAAAGTCAATGAAAAATAAATTAAGTTAAATTTAACAGGCATGAATGTAGAAGAGGAACTAGTTTGGAAGAGGAAGGTCAGCAGAAGTAGGGATGAGACAAAAGAAAGTAATGAGATGAATATGATCAAAATACATTGTATACATGTATGAATATGTTATAATAAAACCATAACTAATGTTATAATAAAACCAAGTAAATGCACAATTAATATATACTAATAAAGATAACAGGCAAAGAATTTCAATTACATATATGAGTTTAAAATGAATTTCTAACAGGATATTGGTGCAGGAGCTATTGAAAGTTGCTAACTACAGACACCACTAGATTCCCTACTGGAGTGAGAGAACTCTTTTTTCCTTGTAGATATTTTTAGGGCCTTGTTTGTTGTTTGCCATTGTCTTCCTGAACCTTCCTCTTTTAACTCTAAAAGAAAATCAAAGGAAAGTCAATTCTGGAAGCTTAAAGACAGATTTCCTCTGAACATCTAGCTAGCCAGTTAAAATATAGTCATACTTTATTCAGAGAAACCAGATGTGAGATTGAATGGTCTTCTCTACCAAGTGTAAGAGAAGCCAGGTGTGACACTAAATGACCTTCTCTACTACGGGTAAGAGAAGTCTGAAGGTCTTTGTCCCTAGAGCTACCAGAGGCTCTTAGGAAAGAAGAGAAGAAACTGATTTTCTGGAATTATGAAAATCTAGGACTCTGTGGCATTGAAAATGTCACCTAAAAAGTAAAAGTCTGTTTTTATAAAGGAAAAGTGTGAAGTTAGATAAGAAGTGATTAAGGATGAAGGCTCAAGTTTCACAAGAGAAAGACACTTGATCTGCGTCCCTGTATCTGTATTTCTTCACCTAGCAATGTGAGTCATAAGGACCTAATAATTTATGCTTATGTTTTAAGAATTACATGGAGGTATCAGAATAAATAATCAGAATGTTGTTTTGTCTTGTTAGCCATGGTCTGGGAAAGGTTACTTTACTTTAGAGAGGTAGAGTACTATGGAGAGCTAGCCCATTTATGCAGTTGTAGAATGTGACAGGCAGACATGGAAACTGGGAGGGAACAAAGCTTCATGCAGCAAGCTTACTGACTAGCAAGCCTCCATGCTAGGTTTTCCTTACACTGAGTTCTGTGCCCTGGGGCTGGGCACCATGTAGGCAGCTAGCATTGTTTATTAGGAGAATTGTAAAATGAGGTTGTTTCCATAGAGGGATTTGTTGTCTAATTGGCAAACAGAATGCAAAACATAAGAAATTAAATAAAAATAATTATTTTCCCTCTTTGAATTTTGTTTCTATACCTTTCCTTAATAACAAGAAAACAAAACAAAAAACCTTCTTTACTTCTTTTTAAGAAAAGTCAGTGGATCTACAGACATACACAGACAGCCTTCACTAACAAAGTCAGGCATGCCAATTTTTCCTGTAATAGCTTGCATGCATCTCCCTGTATGTGTTACCCTCACTTAAATCCTGCTGTAAGACATCCTCCTGCTGGGGCCAGTGAAACTTAGGCTGTGAATACAAGTCTGGGCAAGTGGGAGATCTGAAGCTGATCTTCAGTTGTTCCAATATAACATGGATTCTTGCTTGCTTGCATTGTTCATTCTATTGTTTAAACTTATGTTATAGCTGACATCTTCACAATGCTTAGCAAAAATAATAAAAAAAAAAGTCTTCTCAGAAATAGAAAAGCCTGTACAAAAAAGTACATGAACCAAAGAGGTTCAGCAAAGCTCCTAAAAGCATGACAAACGACAAAAAAAAGTGAAAGTGAAAAGGTAAGAGAGGAAAATAAACAAAAAAAGAAAAAAAAAGAAAGAAAGGAAGGAAGGAAGGAAGATAAGAAGGAAGGAAGGAAGGAAGGACACCCTGACTTACTGCAGACTTTGAACAAGATGGTTCCATGTAGCAATCACAACTACTTAAATGAGTTCTTAAATGTAGTGGGGTTTCAAATATTTTTTTAACTTTCCTAAATCTCCATGGATTATTATAAACATTACTGAATGAGTAATATGTGCGGAAATTGGTTGAGATTTTTAAAATGCATTTTTATTTTAAATAATTTATACTCAAGATAATCTGAAATTAAAAAACTAAAAGCATTTTTAGGAATAAATAGGATCTGGACATTAAAGGATGCCTGAAGTGTGTTGACTGAGAGGTAAATTAGGAGAGTTCTAGTATGCAATGTAGTTGGATGAGATATCCTAAAATGTTCTGCTGTGAATATATATATTGGCAAAACTGAGCTTACAAAAGAAATAAGAGAAATTCCTAAAGGAACAAGGAACCAGATTCATAAGTCTATGCTCAATGCTCAACTGTCAAAAGAATCTTCTCAATTGGCCACATAGAAGCTTTGGCTTGAAGAACCATGAAGAGCAGAGAAATAAGGTGCCCTCCTGTGTAAGGGGTCTCCTGCTCTGGAAAGCTCTGTGAGGAAAAACTGAGGGCACATACTTGGTGAAGCAAGACCAGAAAAAACCATGCTCCATTCTAAATGTAATAGAAGGAGAGGGTTAGGAGATCACCATCCTAGGCAGTGGGAAGAGTTAAACAAAATTTTGATGTAATTTCTCCACACGTGAAAGTTCCTATCAGGGGAAAAGCTCTAGAAAATGGCGATCAAGCTTAAGTTGAAAATGAAAGAACTGGTTGGAAGCCTGCTTCAGAACAGCTAATCTTCACCACCTCCTTCATCCTGCCATTCCTGGGTGGCAGATTCTGCCAACTGCAGCAAAGTGACCAAGGGTTTAGGTACTGAAGGCTGTAAAGCAGATGTCTCTGGATGGCCACATTCCTGTCCATGTTTAGGAAGTGTTCCTGCTCTGAACCTAGCTGAACCTAGGCCTTCCCAGCCTCTCTACTAGTTTTTGCCTGCAGTAGGATGAAATACTCCAGAATGCTTGGAGAATGTTGTGAGGCCTCTGGAACAAGCACAAGAAGACAGAAAGCTACTGGGTTGGGGAAATGGTTTGGTTAGTGAAGTACTTGAAACATAAGTACAATGACTTGTATTCCATGCCCAGGACTCATGCCAGAACAAAACCAAAACAAAACAAACAGACAAACAAAACACAAAAGCAAAAAACTAAGCATGGTAATTTGTAAGCATTTGTAATTTCAGGTAGAGATAGGATAAACCCTGTGGCTGACTGACTAATGAGGCTAATTAGAAACCTGTCTTAGTCAGGGTTTCTATTCCTGCACAAACATCATGACCAAGATGCAAGTTGGGGAGGAAAGGGTTTATTGAGCTTACACTTCCATGCTGCTGTTCATCACTAAAGGAAGTCAGGACTGGAACTCAAGCAGGTCAGGAAGCAGGAGCTGATGTAGAGGCCATGGAGGGATGTTCCTTAATGGCTTGCTTGCTTCTCCTGCCTTGCTCAGCTGGCTTTCCCATAGAGCCCAAGACTACCAGCCCACAGATGGTACCACCCACAAGGAGCCCTCCCCCCTTGATCACTAATTGAGAAAATGCCTCACAGCTGGATCTCATGGAGGCATTTTTCTCAACTGAAACTCCCTTCTCTGTGATAACTCCAGCTTGTGTCAAGTTGACACAAAACCAGCCAATACAAAACCCTATCTCAAAAAAAAAAAGTAGATGATTCCTGAGAAATTATACCAGACAACACACACCTGCATAGCATACATACATGAGAGATAGATGGATGGATGGATGGATGGATGGATGGATGGATGGATGGATGGATGGATGGGGAGAGAGGAGAAGGGGGGGAGAACTACTGATGGCAGGGGATACCAAAACAGATCTCTCCCACACCCCAAACCTTGACTTTCAGATTTTTTTTATCAGATCTTTAGAACCCCAGTAACTATTAAACATGAACACCAAAGGATCATCAGACATAAGAAAGCCTCTGTCTTGAAAAATAAAGACAAAAACAAATGGGTTGTAAATCAATCAATCAATCAATCAACCAATCAATCAATGGCAACTTAAAGAAAATGTAGACCATTCAGGAAGGCAAAGAGAATGTTTTTGAAGTGCTATCATCATGCATAAACTTACATAAGATACTTTGACTTCAGGAGAACAGAGCCCACAGAATCAACTAAGCAGGGCTCATAGGAGCTCACTGAGACTCAAGTGGCAATCACAGAGCCTGCATGAGTCTGCACTAGGTCCTGTGCATATATGTTACAGTTATTTAGATTAGCACTTTTGTGGGACTCCTAATGGTGGGAGTGTCTCTGACTCTTTTGCCTATTCCTGGGACCCTTTCACTCCTCCTGGGCTGCATTGCATCTTCCAGCTTTGGCATGACAGATTGTGCCTAGCTTTATTGCATCTTGTTATGCTGTGTTCGGTTGATATCCCTGGAGGCCTGCTCTTTTCTGAAGGGAAACTAAAAAGCTTTGAATTTGGGGCAGAGGGGAAGTGGGGTAGGGAGGGGTGTAGAGAGGGGAGGCTATGGTCTGGATTATTGTATGAGAGAATAGATAAAAATTTTAAAAGATACTGTGTCCTTTAAACAAACAAAGAAAAAATGCCAAAATAAAGACAAAGATAAAAACAATATTCAGAAAATAAAATAAGCACTCTAGAACGACTGCAAAACCACTATGATACAAATTAAAAGCATGATAAAAGCTTTCAAAATTACCCAGACTAGAGTAAATATGAAAACAAAATAGTTTGAAAAGACAACTGTGAGAACCAGTTAAGAAAGTCTAACATTCAGACACCAAAGTAATTCAAACTAGTCCCCCCCCCCCGAAAGGATCCCTGAGAGCCCAGCTGTACAGAAGACCTTAGCCACACAAGGCATATCAAAGATTCTCAAAACACTCAGCAGCAACAAAATTATCCTACAAGTTTTCTGAGAGAAAAGAAAGTGTAACCTGCAAAGGTCAGGGTTAGAACAGCTCTAGACTTTTCCCTAACAGCAACACTAGGACCTAGGAGATCTTAAAGAAATAGTATCAGGATTCCGAAGCTGATACAATTCAAGCCAACAATTTTTAACTTGCTGTGAGTAGATAAAGGTAGTTTTAAATAGATATGCTATTCTAATGATTGCCTGTGGTGCAAGGCTTCTCAGAAAGCTGGTGGGTGCTGTGCTCCTCACAGATAAAGAGATTCAAGATTCAAGATTCAAGAGAAGGTGAGAATCAGGAAATCCAACCAAAGAGAGCCGAATGCAGCATCCTGGATGGACTTGAAGGAGCCCAGAGTAAGAGCAGCACCAGGCTCAGGGAAGACAGAGAAGCTTGTGCCTAAAGCCATCTAGGAGAGGCTAAAAACTAGCAGGTGATCTTCTTGAGATGGTTCTGCCATGGAATAAATCTATGACAGATTTGCTTTCCTAGGCAAGGATGAGGAGATTTAATTTGAGAAAAGGTTCCTGCTATTAAAATGCTTTTCCTGTTATTATTAAATATATAACAATCACTAGGTATTAACTCACCCTTTTGAGCAGATTTTTGCAGACCTATGAAGATGTACTATCTTGTAGTGATGCTATATAGACAAATAGATAATGATTCTATAGAATTCCTGATTTGATTCCAATAATTTTAGGAAGAAAGTTTTTAGAGATAGTCTTAGTTGCTAGAAAGATGTAGTAAAGTAAGAATCAAGAATAGAATGTGCTCATTCCTCATAATTGTAAGTAAGACTGCATAATAAGAAATACAATGAGATTTCATAATTACACTAAAAAAAAAAAAAGACATAGACTTGGGACAATTCTGTATTCAAGGAAAAACATTTAGGTCCAAGGATAAAGTCACAGGTGTGCAATATGATAAGGCAAGGCCATGAAAAAACTGTTGCTTTGAACTTTTAATGAGTATATTATAATGAAACACAGCTTTGAAGTTAATATCAACATCCTTCTGTAACTCCCATTCTACGTAACATTTTATCTCTGAGGTAATTTTCTAAAGAACTTGATGTCTAAGAAGGTATAAAAGACCAGAGAAAAGAAATAAAGTTGTTGGTTGAATGGTTTGACTTGGTGAGTTCTGCCCCATCTATCCATCCAACCATCCATCCATCCAAATGTATATGTCTGTTTGTCTATATGTTTGTGTGTAGTTATATGTGTATATGTGTAAGAATGCATGAATTGATTTGTGGAGTTGATTGTGACAGACAGTCAGGCCCAGGCAGGGTGTGGGTGAATGAATATTTGAATGTATATGTGTCTGTTCATATTTGATTGTATAAAGCATCTTAATTCCTTTCCTTTCTTCTCTGGTTCACAAAGAATTAACCAGCTTAGCCAGAGAGGCTTCTGGCTGATTCACTAGAGAAAGGGATACCAGCAATAAATCCTTTTATTTAATCCTGCTGTTTTACTTTGAGGTGCTAAATGCCAGAGACTGCAGTTTCTGGTCCTAGAGAAACTTAGGCAGGTCAGCTACTACTGCAAAGTAACTTAGACTTAAGACAGATGGATATTTTATTATAGAAAAGACAACTCCAAATATCTCACAAGACCAAGTCTTGTCCCCTCCCTTGACGATGCTCTTCCCCCTTACTTCAAGAGAGAACCAAGAAAGAATAGCTGCTCTATGAGACTTAATTGGTAAAGTAACTATGTATCTTGATGTCTTGAGAGTGTGTAACAATTAAAGAAAAAGAGACCATGAATTTGAAAGAGAACAAAATGTGGGAGTGGGTACAATGGAGGATTTTTAAGGGAAAGAATAAATGATGCAATTATAGTATAATCCCCAAAAAATTAATTAAAAAAGAACATTTGCTGATTTTACAGAGGTCCAGATTTGATCCTCAGCACCCACATGGTAGCTCACAACCATCTGTAACTCCAGTTCTAGAGGGTCTGATGCTCTCTTCTACTCTCTGCCCATGCAAGGCATTCACATGACACACATAACACATATTCAGGCAAACATTCACATATATAAAAAATAAATAAATATAGACAAAACAAAATAAACAAACTCAACCTATGGCTATTTCCAGAAAACATTCTTTTTAAAGTTCAGAAAATAGCAAAGAAATCAAAAAGTTACTTGGGTGATCTACTAGTTGAGCTCATATAACTATAGAATACCAAATGAATGTTCTGGATGCTACAGGTCAACAGTAAGATGTGACTATGAAAAATGAACTTATTTTATTTCCTGGAATTAATCTTGTAGGGCAAGAAGAGTGAACTGAAAGATACAAGAGAAAAAGAATAGTCATAGCTCACCTATCAACCAAGCGAATTTATGAATAATGAATAATGATTATCTTATCTAGAAATTTAAAGAGAAATGCCCAAAGAATTAGATAAAGAGAGAGAGATGGCTTAGATGAAGAGAGGAACAGAGGTAAACATTTCTTTTTCCTTTTTTGTTTTTATTTCTATTTCATCTTATAATAATCTCTACAAAACAGAAGTCTCATATTCTCTCTTTCTCTAAAGACTCCAATGTAGCTGCTGGGCAACCTGCTTTGCTGAACCTGCCTGTTTTCTTGGATCCTAGCTCAAAATGCATGGTGAGTTCTCTTCCTCTTCTCCATCTCCTTCCTTCAGCACCCATCTAGATTTACAGCTTACTTGTCCTACTACATATGTGCAATTTGACTAGTCTATTTCTACTTCTTAGTTGATATTCAAAGATAAATTAGAAGATAATTTCTCTATTCTGTCTGAACTTGGAGGAAAGAGTGAGGAAGAGACTGCATTAATTTGGTTTCTGCTGATATGATAAATGCCATCACTTAAAACAACTTGGGGGGGTAGGGTATTTTTCATCGTGCAGCTTATAGTCCATTGTGAAGGGAAGTTAGAGAAGTAATTCAAGGCGGGAAACCTGGAAGCAGGAACTAAAGTAGAGACTATGGAAGAATGTCGCTTACTAGTTTGTTCATTCACTATGACTTGCTCAACCTGCCTTTTATATATACCAGGACCATGTGTCCAGGGGTGACATTGTCCACAGTGGGTTGAGCTTTCTGACATCAATCATTAATCAGAAAAATGCCCTCACAGATTTGCCTTTAGGAGAATCTGATGGAAGCATCTTTTTTATTTTCTCTTCCCAAATGAGTGTGCTTTGTGTCAAGTTGGCAAAACCCAACCAGTATAAATAACTGGTCTGTCAGAAAAGATATTCTAAAAAGACACTATGCTTCTTAATCTAACTATCAGAATGGGAAAGAAATTTCACACAGTTCTAACAACATGGTAGCCCACCTTACAGGATGACATGGAAACCCAGATTGGTGTGCAGGACCACATTTTGACCAGATGCTTAGGATATCTATGCTTAGATTTGCATATCCTTAGCCCTTTAATTGGTTAGGTAGTTATACATTTTACTATAATTATAACATATTCAAAAATAATTTTGGAGGTAATTTGATCATAAAATTTAAATGGAATCTTTGAAGTTCAATAATAGTCATAAAATTTAAAAAAAAGAATGAAGTAGAAAGACCTGCCTTTACTACCTATCACCTATGATAACAGACTAGTCAAATTGTACGTCCATCATCTACCCATCTATCTATATGTCAAGTTTTATTTTAAAATTATAGTAGTTATATGGGTATCAGCTCCTGATAGACATATAAATGAGAGGAGGTAGCCACGTAATTAGATAAATTAATACAACCCTGAAAATTTATCTAAGATTGAGTTTGCATTTAAGATTGGTAAGCAAAGCCAGATATTGTGATATACATCTGTAATATGTCAAAAGCCAGTATGGGCTACATGAGATACTGTTTCAAACAACAATATAAAGAACAATAAAACAAAGAAATGGTAAGCAAAAGGCAGACTCAGTTAACAGTGCATGCAGGATTAGTTAACGTCATGCAGCATGACTATACCACACCTCATCTTAAAGATACCAACAACCATTCCAGTGTTATCAAAGGCTAAATGTGAGAAAGCAACACCTAGATTTTGTTATGAAATTATAGCAAGATTATTTTACCACTGTAACAAGAAGAACTTCTTACATAAAGTACAAAGCACAGATCATGAAGTAAAAGATTGATAAACTCAACTTCCTTACAATTCAAACTTTCCATATTATAAAAAACAAATAATTTTAAAAGGGACAAATCACAAACTGGGAGAAGCCCTGTCTTAGTTAGGTTTTTACTGCTGTGAACAGATACCATAATCAAGGCAACTCTTATAAGAACAACATTTAATTGGGGCTGGCTTACAGATTCAGAGGTTCCGTCCATTATCATCAAGGCTGGAACATGGCAGCATTCAGGAAGGCATGGGGCAGGAAGAGCTGAGAGTTCTACATCTTTATCTGAAGGCTGCAAGCAGAATACTGACCCACACTCACAGTGACACACCTACTCCAACAGGGCCACACCTTCTAATAGTGCCACTCCCTGGGCCAAGCATATACAAACTATCACATTCCACTCCCTGGCCCCTATGGGCTTGTTCAAACATGTGAGTCTATGGTAGTCATATCTAAACACAGCATAATGCAAAATACATTTAGTCCAATTTCAAAAGTCCCCATAGTCTATAGCAGTCTCAACAATGTTAAAAGTTCAAAGTTCAAAGTCTTTTCTGAGATTCATCCAATCACTTAACTGTAATCCCCAAAGCAAGACAGGAAACCAGCTGGGCAAACTCCAAACTCTGCATCTCCATATCTGATGTCAAAGCAGTCTTCAGATCTCCAATTCCTTTTTCATCTTTGTTGACTGCAACACATTTCTTTTCCTGGGCTGGTTCCAATCCCTGTTTGCAGCATTCCTCCGCAGATATCCTATGGCTCTGTCTTGCGGTCTCTAAGGCAGCTTCAATGTTACAGCTTCCTGTTTAAATGTCTGGGATCTAAACATGATCTGGGCTGCTCCAAAGGACTGGCGTCACTTCCCCAGCTCTGCCCTCGGTAGCACTCTAAGTTCAGGTTGATCTACTCCACTACTGCTGCTGTTGGTAGTGACCATCCCACGGTACTGGCATCTCCAATACTCTGGGGTCTTCGGCTGCAACTACGCTTTACCAATAGCCTCCCATAGGATCTCTTTATGGTGCCAAGTCTCAATTCCTTTACATGACCCCTTCAGTCCTAGGGTGTCAACTACAACTGAGGTTGGACCTTCACCAATGGCCTTCCACGGCCTCTCACAATGCCAAACCTCAGCTGTTCTTCATGACCCCTTCATGCCTTCAAAACCAGTACCACCTGGGTGACTCTTACACATTACCAAGTGCAGCTACAGCATGAGCTACAATCTTGGCTATCTCTGGAACACGGCTTCTTTGGGCTCTCAGAAAAAACTTCCCAGAAGATTTCACCTCAGGGATGTTGGTCTCTTCTTAATCACTGCTAATTTCTTAGCTCCAGCTAACCAGCATCAATTGTCCCAGTAGTCCCTTCTATTTTTCACTCTAAAGCCAAAGCCACATGGCTGAGGCTGCTGAGTCCTGCTGCTTGCAGGAGCTAAAACATGACTCTCTTGTTCTATTACATTATCACTAGCTTTCTGTTTTCCAACTCCTTCACTGCCTAAGCTTGGTAGTCCTGGGATCTTGCTCTGTAGATTGACCTTGAACTCAGAGATCCGCATGCCTGTCTCCTGGGATTAAAAGTGTGTACCACCATGCCTGGACTTTAGCTTTTCTTCACTTAGAACTTGCTCTGTCCCAGACTGGTCTTGAATTCAGAGATCTTCTTGACTTTATCTCCTGGTATTAAAAGTGTATACCACCATGCCTAGATCTAAATTTAGCTGGGTAGGATCTTGCCCCAAAGTCCCACTTCCTTAATCTGCTATCTCCTAGAACACAGGATTCAGCTCCATTTCACTTCCTGGTGCCCCTTTAATACTTGAACCATATATTTTATATTTTTTCCTTTCTAAGCTTGCTATGCTTGTTCAAAATGTTCTTCATGAGACTTAACCAGAGAACAAAGTCTCTGCTGGACTTTTTGGAGACTTCCTTTGTCTATGCAATTAAGATAAATCTCTTTACTTTAGCCTCAGGTAGACTCTTCAGACAAGGGCAAAAAGCAGCCACATTCTTCACCAAAATATCACAAAACAGTCTCTTGGCTACATATTAAAATTATTTTTCTCAGAAGCCTCTAGAACCAGGATTCCACAATTAATATCACCCTCAGCAACAAAGTCTTCCATATTCCTACTAGGGTGGCCCACTAAGCCCCACTTAGAGCATTCTACTGCTTTCCAAATCCAGAGGCCCCAAATCCACATTCTTCCAAACAAAAGCATGGTTAGTCCTATCACAGAAATACACCAGCCCCTGATACAAACTTCTGTCTCAGTTAGGGTTTTACTGCAGTGAACAGACACCATAATCAAGACAACTCTTATGAGGACAACATTTAATTGGGGCTGGCTTACAGGCTCAGAGATTCAGCCCATTATCATCAAGGCTGGAACATGGCAGCATCTAGGCAGGTGTGGTGCAGAAAGACCTGAGAGTTCTACATTTTCATCTGAAGGCTGCTAGCAGAATATTGGCTTCCAGGCATCTAGCATGAGGGTCTTAAAGCCCACACCCACAGTGACACACCTACTCCAACAAGGCCACACCTACTCCATCAGGGCCATACCTTCTAATAGTGCCACTCCCTGGGCCAAGCATATACAAACCATCACAAAACCTTATAATACTGATAGATAATATTCTGAAAATAAATATTTTAAAACCTCAAATTTATACACATAGAATGTATATCTTAAATACAATAATTTAAGTTACATAGGTTTAAAATAATGTGTGAAGAAGGAACTAGTTGAATTAGTGCATAGTAAAACAGAAATGCAGAAATTTCTAAAATGCACTTCAAATATTCAAAGAAGTAAAAGAGCAAGAAAGAAAAAATAAATAAATATGGGGCTAAGAAAATTAAAAGAATATACTGAGAAATTCTATCAGAGATTCAAAGGAAAGAATTGGGTCACAGGAAATGTTTGAAGAGATAATAAATCATTCATTTTATTAGTGCTTACAACTTTAAAATAGTGAAAAAACAATGGAAAAGAAAATAGTTTTAAACATATATAACAAAATACCACTCACCACTAAATATTAATAAATAAGAGGTACATATATAAACAAATAAATATCACAAAACATTAACAAATCAAATCAACTACAGAATACATATAGTACTGAGCTATTTATTTAAAATAAACATTCTTGTAAATGTACAGCAGTTACATATACACACAAATGTACTGTAAGTGAAAAGAAAATTTCAAAATATCCAGTTGTGTGTCACTATCTAAGCACTCACAAGACTGAAGCAGGAAAATTGACACAAGTTTGAAATCATGCTGGACTACATAGTAAATTTCAGTTCAGCCTGGGTAACAGAGAAGAACCCTGACCCATAAGGGCAGAGGGCTGGAATGAAGGTTACCAATAAACCACTTTTAGGGCAAATGGTGGCCAAAATTTAATCCCCATAAATTACATTAAAAAGAAAAAAACACCAGGCTTGAACTGTGCCTGTGAACCTAGAGCTAGAGAGGCAGAGAAAGGAAGACCCTCCCAAGGCTTAATGGATAACCAACTTTTGCCAAATTAGTGAGCTCCAGTTTTAATGAGAGACCCTATCTTAAAAACTAAGGTAGAGATCTATTGAAGAAGACACCCAAACATTGATATACACATACACACACAAGCATGTACATTCACCTACACATACCCACATGAACACAGACACACACAATAAAAATAAATAAAAGAAAAAGGAGAGAAGGAAGGAAACACACACACAGAGTGGGTTGTGGGGAGGGTTTGACACAAATAAATAGCAGAGGGTGACTACCTTTGAAAGTAGAGGGACAAGGAGAAGTCATGATCAGAAGAATCTCCATTGTATCAATAATGCTGTATTTTTTTTTAACTTCTGAGTTGTATGTTATTATTTTTAATTATTTCTTTTATTTTTGAGATAATATAATTATATCATTTTGTCCTTCCCTTTCCTCATTTCAAACCCTCTTATAAATAAACTCCTTCTTGCTCTTTGTATGTTGCATTTCTTTTTTTAATTAATCATTTTATTAATTTACATCACAAATGTTGCCCCCTCCCAGTCCTCCCTCCTAGAGTTCTTCACCTCCTCCCCTTCCCCTTTGCTTCTGAAAGTATGCTCACCCCCCACACACACCCCTCGCATCCCCCTTCTCTGGAGCATCAAGTCTAAAGGATTAGGCACATCCTTTCCCACTGAAGCCAGACAAGGCAGTCCTCTGCTACATATGTGCTGGGAGCCTTGGACAAGCCATGTATGCTCTTTGGTTGGTGTCTTAGACTCTGGGAACTCTCAGGGGTCCAGGTTAGTTGACACTGTTGGTCTTCCTGTGGGGTTGCCATCCACTTCACCTCCTTCAATCACTCCCCTAACTCTTCCACAGGGGTCTTAGACCTCAGTCCAATGGTTGGCTGTAAGTATCTGCATCTGTCTCAGTCAGCTGCTGGTAGAACCTTCCAGAGGACACAACCATGCTAGACTCCTGTCTGCAAGCACATCAGGAATAGTGTGAGAGTTTGGTGTCCATCCATGAAATGGATCCCAAGTTGGGTCAGTCTCTGGTAGGCTTTCCCTTCAGTCTGCTACATTTTTTGTCCCTATATTTCTTTTAGACAGAAACAATTCTGGGTCAAAAATTTTAAAGGTGGGTGGGTGTCCTCACCCCTCCACTGGGGGCCCTGTCTAACTATGGGAGGTAGTCTCTTCAGGTTTTATCTCTTCACCATTGGGCAATTTGGCTATTGAGCCCTTGGAGCCTCTCACATCTCAGGTCTCTGGGACTTTCTAGAGGTTCTCCCCATACCATAACCCCAGCAGCCGCATATTTCCATTCATTCTTCTGGCCCTCTGGGCTTCTCTCCTGTCTCCCCCATACCTGATCCTGCCCTCCTTTCCCCTCCTTCTCCTCTTTCCCTCTTCCACACAGGTCCCTCCCTCCCTTTACCTCCTGTGATTATTTTGCTCCCCCTTCTAAGTAGGATTGAAGCATCCTCTTTGGGCCTTTCTTGTTTAACTTCTTAGGATCTGTGGAGTATATCATGGGTATTCAGTACTTTTTTGGCTAATATCCACTTATCAGTGAATACATACCATGCATGTTCTTTTGGGGCTGAGTTACCTCACTCAGGATGATATTATCTAGTTCCATCCATCTGCCTGCAAAGTTCATGATGTCCTCATTCTTAATAGCTGAATAGTACACCATGGTGTAAATGAACCACATTTTCTGTATCCATTCTTCAATTGAAGGACATCTGGGTTGTTTCCAGTTTGTGGCTATTAAGAATAAGGCTGCTATGAACATAGAACATGTCTTTGTGGTATGGTATAACATCTTTTGGATATATGCCCAGGAGTGATATAGCTGGGTCTTCAGGTAGAACTATTTCCAATTTTTTTGAGGAATGACCAGATTTATTTCCAGAGTGGTTATACAAGTTTGCAAACCTACCAGCAATGGAGGAGTGTTCCCCTTTCTCCACATCCTCACCAGCATCCTCACCAACTTGAGTTTTTTGTTCTTAGCTATTCTAATTGGTGTAAAGTATAATCTCGGGGTTGATTTGATTTACATTTCCCTCATGACTAAGGATGTCATTTCTTTAAGTGCTTCTCAGCCATTCGAGATATCTCTGTTGAGAATTCTTTGTTTAACTCTGTACTCAATGTTTTAAATTGGGTTATTTTGGTTTTTGAACTCTAACTTCTTGAGTTCATTATATATATTATACATTAACCCTTTTTCAGATATAGGGCTAATGAAGATCTTTTCTCAATCTGTTGGTTGCCATTTTGTCCTATTGACAGTGTCCTTTGCCTTACAGAAACTTTTCATTTTCAAGAGATCCCATTTCTCAATTGTTGATCTTAGAGCCTGAGCCATTAGTGTTCTGTTTAGGAAATTTTCCCCTGTGCCAATGCATTCGAGGCTATTTCCCACTTAATCGTCTATCAGATTCAGTGTATCTGGTTCTATGTGGAGGTCCTTGATGCACGTGGACTTGAGCTTTGTGCAGGGTGATAAATATGGATCAATTTGCATTCTTCTACATGTAGACTGCCAGTTAGAGCAGCACCATTTGTTGAAGTTGCTTTCTTTTTTCCACTGCATGATTTTGGCTTTGTCCATAGGTATATGGGTTTATTTCTGGTTCTTCAATTCTATTCCATTGATCGACGTGTCTGTCTCTGTTCCAATACCACACAGTTTTTATCACTATTGCTCTGTGGTACAGATTGAAGTTAGGGATGGTGATTCCCCTAGAAGTTCTTTTATTGTTCTGAATTGTTTTGGCTATCCTGGGGCTTTTTCTATATGAAATGGAGAATTGATCTTTCCTGTCTGTGAAGAATTGAGTTGGAATTTTAATGGGGATTGCATTGAATCTGTAGATTTTGTTTGGTAAGATGGCCATTTTCACTATGTTAATTCTACTGATCCATGAGCATGAGAGATCTTTCCACCTTCTGAGATTTTCTTTAATTTCTTTCTTCAGTGACTTGAAGTTCTTGTCATACAGATCATGTTTTACTTGACCTTTGTATGTTGCATTTCTTAACCTTAGTGGAGTAATATAATAAATTTACATTTATTATAATATACATTTATTATAATATAAATGTAAATTTATTACATTATTCTTTATAGCCCCTTTTATAAATGCCTGGAATACTTCAAAATACATCTTTAAGGAACAAAGGTTCAATATATAAATGAAAGAAATCAGAGAGATAGATAAAGAAGAAAGAAAAAAGAAACAAAGAAAGAAATCGATTTTAGCGAAAATGTTTTTCTTTTTTATAGTTTCTGGTGTCTAGTGGTGTAGATCTCTGGCAGGTGTCTCCTTTCTGCTTCCACCCTCTCTTGGCTTATAAACATGCTGAAAGCTCTACTATTCTTAACAGAGAAATAAGGAATTTCTATCCCTTATGTACCTATTGTCAATTCCTTGCCAAGCCTGAGTGTACTCTCTCTAGCTCATCACTGCAAACCACAACAGGTTTCTGGTCCACTTTGCCAGGGGAGCTCATCTAAAGCATCAACAATCCACAGAAAGTTAATTTAAAGCACTTTATCAGATCATGAATACTTGCTATATTTGGTGCTACCGGTTTGATTTCTTCCTTCTTCTTGAAGCAGCCTTGTCCCGTGGTTTTGATAACTCTTCTTGTTTCCTTTACTTCTTTCTAACCCTTTCACGCTCTTCACAGTCGCTGAGTGGTCACTTTCTTATCAACTAGATAAAATATATATGGTGTGCTTTAAAATTCTATTCTATCCCATTCTTTAGTTTATCTCTGCCTGTTCCAAAATTCGCTATCTTAGTTAATTACTATACCTTTAGAATAGATATTGATACTACTGTTTTAGCTTTTGAAGTTAAACACAACAAAAATCTTAGAAAATTGAGTTTTAAATGTTTTTTTTTTCCATAAATATATGTCCAAAAGATTTTTGGAAAGATTTGAATTCTGAAGTATGAGAATATCTAACCTAGTTATTTATTATGCATTTTAAGATTTAACTTTGGAGCAGCTCTTTTGAGATCCTTCATGTGTATGTACTATAGATTGTTCTGGTTCCATTCTTTCATGTACTCATACCTCCCAATGCATTTTTTTCCTCAGGAAATCATTGTGAAAATAATAATAGCAGCTATTACTTATGTCCAATAATTAGTTATTTAATATAGCTCACAGTCCCTATGTGATATCATATTACTTAATACAACAAAAAACTGGGCTGGAGAGATGGTTCAGCTGTTAAAGGCTGGGCTCACAACCAAAATACATCAAAATATTAAGTTGTAGAAAAAGCAAACTGAGTTGCTTGAGAAAACACAGGTAATCAATTTTAAAGATGCAATGGTAAAGATGTGATTGTAAATTTAGACTGTCAACTGGATCAGATTTGGAAACATGTAAGAGACATGCTTCTGTGATTGTTGGTAAGGGCATTTCCAGAGAGCTTCAGCTGAAGACGGAAGACACATACGGAACATGAGCAGCATCATGCCACAAGCTGAGGTCCAGGGTTAAATACAAAGAAGAAAGAGAGCTCCCCCTCCTTCCCCGCTGTAAATGCAATGTGATCAGCTCACAGTCTTACTGCTAAGACTTCCCTGCCATGATGGACTGGACCCTCCAACTATGATCGAAAATAAACCCTCCCTTCCTTTTGTCATGGATTTGTCAGCAACAGAGGAGAATGAATGTACCAGGTGTGATTCCAAAGCCTGATTTTTTACTATTCACTCCTCTTCTTCTAAGATACCATACTTAGCCACATAACTTAAATTTAAAGGAAAGATGTTGGTAAAAGACAAGATGCTTACTTTTAAAAACTCAATGGGAAAAAATATCCCCTAATGAATAACTGACTCCATAGAAAGTAAATAAAGTTTCAATATAAACTTTAGTTTTAAAACATCGTGTCTATATTTTCCCAGCCAACATTTGCTTCTTTTTGGATTATTAATTGCTGAGTAACAAACTACTGCACAGCAGTGGTATAAAGCAAGCACCACTGCATCCATTCATGATGCAGGGGTCAGGGGTCAAGGTCCAGCAGGAAATATGGTTTCCGCTGATCAGTGCCTGGGCTGACATGAATAACTGGGAGGTGGAACAATGTTCAAGACCTTTATTTAAGGCCTGATGTCAGGATTTCAATGACTGAGAAATGGGCTATGTTGTAAGCTGTGCATGTGGCATCTACATGGTGCCCTTTCTGTGTAGCATATATGTTCTGAAAAACAAACTAACAGTAAGAGCATTTCTGTGTTCTATCACCTTGCTGTTCAAAGTGTGATCTCCAGGCCAGCAGCATTAATGTTGCCTGAGAAGGCTTTACAAATGCAGAACTTCGAGCTACATACCACATCTATGGAATCAAAATCTGCATTCCTGCATAGTGTCAGATGAGTTGCTTATATATTACATTTATCAGGTCCTGCTTTACGAAGTAGATGCGATTAAGTTTATCTTTTACAGATTAGGAGATCTCAAAGGGTGAGGAAACTTGTTGGACAATAAGCAATTTGTGAGTGAGAAGAATTGGAATTCAAATGTGGGGAATGGATTCTCTGACCTATGATATTCATGAACGTTGGCAGAGCCACTCAGAAAACTTCAGAGTCTTAAGGATATGCTGTAATATAGACAACTACCTTGTCTTTAAAAGGAGGTCCTAATAGCCTTCATTGCTCTAAAAAAGAGGTGCTGGAGCAGTATTCTCCACAAAGCATCTTTTCTCCCTCTTGTCACACTTCACTTGGTCCTGTAGCTTCCTGCAAGACTACATTCCTGGAGTGACAGGACTGTGGCCTTGCTTGTTTATATAGCTCCAGAAATAGACTTAACACAGCAGCTGCTCCTTCCTTGCTTCTTGATCTACAGCCATTGACCTGATGATTGTGGGTGGGTAACTGAGGGGTGCTAAGATTGTTTTTCATGAAAGGTATATAATGAGCATGTCTGTGTTTTGCCAACAGCTCAAAATGTCAACTTCAAAAAATGAAGGGTGGAGGCAGCCGCTATGATCCTGGGGGCTCAGCTTATCTTTCTATCCAGACTCTCCTACCCAGCAAACAAGGGAACTTCCTGAGAAACTTCCTTTCTTTCCCACTCCTGTGGCAGCTTAATTCCTCTAGATCTATAATTAACTTTCTTCCATTTGATTGATACAGAAGGGCTGTGACCCATGGAAATGCAAGGAAGCTCGGCACTAATTTCCAGGATTCTGTGGTGCCTTGATTTAACCTATTCCCTCTTATGTCAGCTTTTTGAGACATTCATGCAGATAGAAACATGGATGCCCAGCAATGGGGCAGTTAGAACAACTAGAAGTCTTGGTTTCTCCAGATAGTCCTCATTTGTGTTTGCCATTCTGGCATATTTATCAGCAAAATCCTCTTTCACTACCAAAAACCAAACAAACAAAAAAACATGGGGGTGAGGATTCAGTGTGGGGAGAGGGGCTGTGGAAGAGATAGAGCAAGAGGGAGATTGGAAATAGGTGGGTGGGGCATCTTTGGAACCAGCCAGAGACCCAGGATGGGGAGGCTCCTGGGAGTCTATGGGATTATTCTAGCTGAAAGTCCTAGCAGTTGGCGGTGTGGAGACTGAAGTGGCCACTTCCTGCAGCCAGGTGGGACTTCCAGTGGAGGAAGGGAGACACCAACTTACCCACAAAACCTTCAACTCAAAATTTGTCCTGTCTACAAGACATGCAGGGATAAAGATGGAGTAGAGAATGAAGGAACAGCCAATCAATGACTGTTCCAAAATGAGACACATCCTATGAGAGAGAGCCAACCCCTGACACTCTAATGATACTCTGCTATGCTTGCAGACAGGGGCCTAGCATAACTGTCTTCTGAGAAGCTTCATCCAGCAGTTGATGAAAACAGATGCAGAGCCGCACAGCAAAACATCAGACAGAGCTTAGGGAGTCTTGTGGAAAAGAAGGAGCCATGGTATTGAGGGAGCCAGAGAGGTCAAAGACACCATATGAAGACCTACAATTTCAACTAACCTGGGCCCATAAGGGTTCACAGAAACTAAACCACTAATCAAAGAGCATGCATGGGATGGACCTAGCCGCCCCCCATCCCACATTTATAGCAGATTTGCAGCTTGATCTTCATGTGGGCCCCCTAACAATTGAAGCCAGGGCTGTCTCTGACTCTGTGCCTGCCATTGAATCCCCTTCTCCTAGCTGGGCTGCCTTGTCTGCCCTCAGTGGCAAAGGAGGTTTAATCTTGGTGTAACTTGATATGCCAGAGTAGGTTGGTACCCATGAGGGGGCTTCCCCTACTCTGAGGAGGAGGGTTGGGAGTGATGGGTGTTCCGTGAGGGTGGGACTGGGAGGAGAAGAGAGAGGAGGACTGTGATTGGGATATAAAGTGAATGAATGAATGAATGAATAAATGAATGAATGAATAAATAAATAAATGAAAAGGAAAGCTCATTTGAATGATAAGTTACAATAACTATGGTAAACCATGGTTCTGGGGCCACCTCAGGAGCCAGAATAGGACAAAACTTCATCTAAGGACCAGAATCTATTGATCATTTAGTTGTTTCTCCAAAGGTTGCTTTCAGCTGCTCTGCTTTGGCTAGAAATTAAGATGGGGTTCCAGGCCTTGTCTTGGCTCCACTCGGGATATAACCTTCCCTTGAAGAATCTGCTTTCTGTCCTAATACACATCCTTCCAGCATTGGTTCTCAGGTTCAAAGCCTGTAGCTCCTCACCTTCAGAAGATGGTCTGAATTCTAGCCTGCACACTATAGCACTAGTGGTGGCAGCATCAGAAAGTAGAACTGAACTCCCTAGCAGCCCTTTGATCCCCAGCGGGGGAGAGAATGACCGGAAGGGACAACCCAGCCTGGGACTAGACAGCATGCTTTCCTCTGTGCTCCAGAGGGTTGCAGACCAGCAGGAAAGAGTGCAGCTATTCTTAGATAAGGTGTGGGAGCCTGGCAGGAGCTGCAGGCACTGCCCCAAGGGTCAGAGACCGGAATCGGCCACCCACTCTGGCTGCTTCCCCTCTCCGTTGGCTGTCCCTCACATAAGGAAATGGCTACCCGACTCCCCCAACCAGAAGCAGTTTGTGGCTGGGGATTGCACCACCCCCCTCCCTCGTCCCTAGTTTTCTCACTAGACAACAGAGCTCTGCCTTCATCTTATGCATCAGGAGTAGGTACACTAAGAGCAAGGAGGAGCCTGAAACCATCTGGCTTTCTCTGGAGAACTCTGCAACATGTGAATGCCAACTCTGAGTCTCAAGGAGGGGTCCTGACTTGTCCAGGTAGTGTGGATGTCCAGAGTTGCATTCAAACCAGGTAAACATTAGGCTGATGTTTTAAAATTCCATTCAGGACAAGGGCCACATATAACCTTGTTTCCATAGACCCTGTGTAAAATGAAGACAATTGGTATGATATTTCATGCTTCTTTGGAATGAGATTTTTGAGGTTTACAAAAAGACTTTGCTTTTATGAAATGGATACAATAATATACCATTGTCTTTGATATTAAAGCTGTAGAGTGGAGAACACTAAGAAGATATGAAAACAGTTCATTTTCTCATGGGGGGTTTCAGAGTTTTTACTTTTGGTCTACACTGTAACAAGGCACCAAGTATACCTGATGTCTTCTCCATATTCTTACAGTCAAACGGAGAAGACAGGCAATAAAAATGTCATAGAGTAACTGTAAAAGTGACAAGGATCATTAATGATCCTCTAGAAAGGATTAGTGAGGGCTTAACTACCATTGGAAGTCAGAGGAGGTCAGCAGATGACAAGGTGCCAGTGTGCTGTGAATGAGCAGGAAAGAGCAGTCTGGTAATGGGAAAACCTGGAAAGAGACTTGAGGCTGGAAGAGAACTTACAAAGTTCTAGGAATTATAAGACACTAGCATAGTAAAGAGAGATAACCAAGGGAGGGAGGCAAGTGGGAGTCTAGCCCTTTCAGGTCTTGTAGGCTATGATAGAGTATGGGCTTCATATTAAAGAAAAGGGAAGTCAGTGAAGAGTTTTCAGCAATAAAATGCAATGGATAATCTTGATTTAAACACACTGATGAATGTATCAGGAAAAGGGTATAGTTCTGGAGAAGTCATTGTACAAGCCATCAGTGGAGACAGAGAAAAGGTGGCTCAAGATGACCCTTTCCCAATTCTGGAAGGCAATGCTTCTTTCATGTTTCAGGACACACTTGTGTATAAGTTCGAACATTTGGACAGTTTTAGAAAGGAAATCAGAACTTTTAGAATCTTCCTAGTCCTAATCAATGGCTTTGCTATTCAGGTCTCCTGGCAGTCAATCCCTATATCCATACATCTATCCTTAGAAAATGCTCCCTGGTTTGCCCCTGTTGCTCTATCAGTCCTGCCCCCTCTCTCTAGCTTGCACACTCCATCCCTGGAAAAAACACATCTGGGAAGCAGCTGCCTGGCAACTATCACAGAATCATCTCCTGATCCAGTTGAAGCTGAAGTAGAGAGAAGGCATGGAGACTAAGGAAAAACATGGATTCTTCCTGGTATAAGTAAGGGTAGAGTGTTGAAGCACCACTTCATTGTTTTGAAGATAGGCCTCCAGAGTAGCTGATAAATTTACAACTGGCCACTGTGTCTTCCTCTAATTCCTACAAGGCCAGATGTGTCCCACAGCTGCACACCATCTGCCATCCTCTACCACTAGGGAGGCTGAAGTTGGAGCTTAGAGACAGAAGGGAGAGGGATAAGCTCCTCTTTGGTTCTGGCGGACTTACTGTGGGGATTAGCAATCAAGACTTCCCATAAAGTGGGCATAAAGCCTGGCATTCTGTACAACCACTCCCTCTAAAATGCCCTGGAATTTCTAAACTGCTTCCCTACCAACAGTTCCAATGCTAGCTTCCAAACTTTATCTCTCTATTTGTTCTGCTTGTTGATCTTTTCTTTACTCCCTACTCTAAATGTACCCTGAGTTCCCAACCTGGGTCATGGTGAGTCTAACTGCAACCAGTCAAGCTGACATCTAATCCTCCCTGAGAAAAAGAGCACAGTCCTGTCCAGCAGATGATGTTATCAGCCCCACCCTGGGCTCCAGGCCTGGCTCAGCCCAGACATATGGATCTTTTTAAAGACTTATGCAATTTGGCATCCCCATTTCACACTCTGCAAGCCCTGCTGCTTTGACACTGTATGCTGGGAATGCACCCAGAGAGGGAGGGAATGGATCTTTGCAGGCTCTTTTATTCTCTTTTCCTTGTCATTTCTCCTGGCAACTTCCTGCTCAATTTGGAAAACAAAAAGTTTTCTTCTTCTGGCTCAGACCTTGCCTAAAATCAGGAAAGAACAAAAAGGGGGGAAAGAAAAGAGAAAATGGGGGGAAAAAAAGTATATAGAACTGCCTTGTGAGTATTCTGGTCAGTTTTTCAAGACAAAAACTGGGAGCCCCTCAGTCACCAACACAATCTGTTCCTCCTCCTCTTCTTCACCTCCCCTCTATGTGAACAGACATAGATTCCAGTCTCTGAATCTCCTGGTTTGTACAGTATATAACCTGAGCACCATCTGTTACACAACAGCCCCCCCCCCCCATCACTTAATCCACCCTGAGCTTTTGATGGGTGAATTGAGCCTTGCTCTGTGTTCTCAGAAAGATCTTTCTCCTGTGGAGACAAAAATATGTCTCTGAATTGCCCCCCCTCAACCCCAATCTAGACACAGGGAGCTGATAAGTCTTGGAATAAGGGGAACTCTTTTGCTACCCCTGGAAGAAAGAATGCCTTCTCTGCTTAGAGTACAGCAGCTGCACTGTTAAGGGAGGGGTCCTGGCACTCAGCTCTCACTCTTACAGCATGAATCCCTTGGTGGCCCTAGCTGAGAACTCTGCAAAACTTAAACCCAAGGGTGGGGACATTTTAGTTGCAGATGCTAATTGGGAGTGTCCAGACTTTATAGGAATTTGGCGATCTTTGAGCCATCCTCACACTCAGCTTCTAAGGTGACCTCTTTGCAGGTTGTAGGCCCAAGTTAGAGAGGAAGGAAGGAAAGCTTCATTCCACCCTTTTCTTCCAAATCTGGGGATGGACTGAACACTGTGTTATAATTTGACAGAGGAGTCCTCTGTGTGAAGTCAGGAGAACAGCTGGACAGATGTTTGCTTTGCAGCCAAGTTTAAAACAGCCAGCCTAGTGCTTAGACATCCTTAAGGCACTTTACATGAAAGCTCCTCCTTTGAGTTTGCAGACATTGGCTGATTGGTTCCTGCCCTTTTCAGCCTATTGGGGTGAGAATCATATGTAGTGTAGGGTGTAAGAAGAGTCAGTTTGAGAGGATTCCAGTTCTCTCCAGTAAAGTGAATTGTTGTCCTAATCTACTTTGTGGACATAAAATAATAATAATAATAATGATTTGTGAATGAATTTTTCACCTTGGAGTTTTCCTGGCTTGATTGTCCCCTGACCTTTGGTACAGGAATGTCTTCAGAGCCCCTGGCTTTAATGGAGACACACATACTGACTTGTGGCACTTATGCTAAGTTAGACCTGCACCATCACAAAGATTTTCCAGTTTAGAAGAGGTTTAGAAAAAGGAACAGAGGCAATACTAGCACCCCAACATGCTACATTCATACAAAGCAGAAGCTCTCAGAAAGCTACTTCCCAGACAGAGGAGAACCACCCAAGTTTCCTTCATTATTAACATTTGGGCAAGCTATGTTGACCCTTCATAAAACTGTTTCCACAATGACACAGACCTGACACCTCTAAAGAAAACTAGTATAGTACTGTAGCTACTATACTCTGTTCCTTTGTAAAAGGAAAATACGTTTGTTTACTACAATTATTTGTAAAATAGTGCATGCTTATTGTGAAATATAAATGTATTACATGTAACATGAAGAAATAAGAAAGAAAGTGAAAATTTCTCATAACTTCAGCATCTAGAATGTGGTGGTTTCAATGAGAATAGACGTGACACATATGTTTGAATGCTTGATTCCTAGTTGATAGAACTGGAAAGGATTAGGAGATGTGGCCTGTTGTAGGAAGTGTATCACTTGGGGTGGGCTTTAGGTTTCAAAGGCTCACTCCATCCCTAGTGTGCTCTGTCTCCTGCTTGTGGATCCAGATGAAAACTCTCCACTCTTCCTGTGCTATGCCTTTGTTTAGCCCTCATGGACTGCAACCATCCGAAACCATAAGCCCAATTATGGGCTTTCTTCTATAAGTTACCTTGGTCATGATGTTTTGTCACAGCAACAGAAAAGTAAATAAGACATGAAATAATCATATGTATCATGTATGACACATTATCACCATCTACAGTGACTTTTTGCCTTCTTTTCAATAAAACATCTTACAATGATATACTTTTGTTGCATCTCACAAGCTCCTAACAGCTGTAGCAAATAAAAACACTGCAGATCGTGTGTATGATTCCAGCTCAAAGGCCATCTTTTCTCTTTACTTACAAGTTGGTTGCTTTAGAGGCCAAAATGATAGGTGGTCTTGGGCCCATGGTTGAATAAGAGAGGAAACATGGGGCCTTGCTTTCATGGCCCTCTTCCTGAACATCAATTAAACATTAGTCCTGCCTTTAATGATATCTCTTCCAATGAAGAGCTTCACCCATACAAGTGACAGAGGTGGTGTTTTCACAGCAGAGGAGACTCTTCAGCTCAATTAAAGTTATTTATATATAATACATATATAAGATATACATTTATATAAAATATATAGTTATAAGAATTTGAAAACTTTTCTGTTAGACATCTAAAAAAACTAAGATATAAATGATTCAAAAACAAGGAATTCTATTATTAAAATACTAATTATTATTTAAACAATAAATTGTATTTCATATATTAGCAACAAAAATATTAACTAGAAGATTGTGCTTGCAATACCCTTGCAACACTCACAAGCAGTGCTAAGTTAGCAGGCAGATCTCTGCAAACATTAAGAGACCAAAGAAAGGAGCTGAGTGAAGGCCTTGAACCACAACATGGTGCATTCGAGGAATAACCCTGATGAAACATAAATTAGAACCACTTCAGGAAAAACCACCAACTTTAGCAAAGACTCAAACAATGGATAGGCATATCTAGTTCATGGAAGTACAGATAGATCCAGTTCTGCCTGAATTAATTTGTGTAATAATTTTAGTCATAATTCAAAGGAGTGGAGCAAAGTGTGGTGGTGAAGCTTGTGATCCTGGCACTGAGGAGGCAGAGGCAGTAAAACCTCAAATTTAAAAGCTGCTTAGGCAACATAATGAAACCCTGCCTCAAAAACAAAAACAAAAAATAACAAAGGGGGGGGGGAGGAAAGAGAGGGAAGGAGAAAATAAAAAAATCTAAGAGGATAATTTGGTAGAGGATCAGATAATCTATATAATCTATTATCAAATTTTATTATGCACTGAAGAATAATGATTCAAAGATAGTTAGGGCAGTTCTGAAGAAAATAAAGGAGGTGATTTGCCTGAAAAATAAATAGGACTTACTGAAAATGAAATTAACTAAGAGGTAATGTGAGACATGTGTGCTTTAAAGGGCAGATGAGCCAGCATATGAATATGGCAGACAACTAAAAAGTCAGGTCAGGAGAGAGGAGTACACAGAAAAAAAAAAAAAAAAAGAGCTTGAAACAGGGTACTCTGTATGAATACTATTTGAGTACAGATTTCTGTCAGTTATTTCTGCTGCATCTCTCAGTTTAATCCTCATCCTTCCATCCTCTTCTTGGTGGGACACTTGTTCCATCAACACAAAACATTCAACTCTGCCACAGAGGACAAAAAACCCAAACAGAGCTCATCAGATACATTAACTATAGATTATAGTAATTTGTAAGACACTGACAGAATTCAGAACATGTTGCTAAAAATAGGAAGTCAGTAACTTGAGTGATGTGTAAAATTAAAAATGTATAAAATATTTACAAAATGATGAAACAAAGTAGAGTGTGGTTCAGAGGTAGAAAGAAACAGGAAAGTAAACCATAACCAAGGTAGTAACAACCATGTTATCTCTGGGCTAAGAGTTATGTTATTTCTAAACTGCTTATTTATTAGTGACATTGTTCTGACCCCTTTATGTTCTGTTCCAGAAATGCTGACAAAAGAGGTGGCTGCCCAGAACACTGATAAGCTATGTAAGTGGGCCTCAGGTCAGGCCTCTCTGAGTAAAACAACTGTATGTGACTGCCTTATTTCACAGTCTCTCTTTTATCCTAATACAAGTTAGAACCTCCTGTTGAAAACACAAGATCCAGATGGTACATGTGTTTGCACCCCATCCCAAGAGGATCAGACTTCCACAACTCTTGTCTCTTGATTCTGGCATTTTGTGCCCTAAATAACCTTTGTGACTGCCTCATAATAATGTGGCCTGAGCATCCTTTACGTCCTGGTCTGCATCCTTTAGAATGGGTTGCCTGTCATTGAGACAGCCACTATATCAAGGTGATTTCCCACAAGACACTGAGACTGAGAATGAACAGGCCAAATATTCCAGAATTTACTGCCAGTACATGCTAGCCTGAGTATGTCTAAAGGAGGCCCTAGAGGGCAAGAAGAGCAAAGGAGGGACTCACTTTTAGAGTATGGTTTCTCACAGCTACCCCCAGAAACTGGCATTGCCACCATTAAGGATCTCTCTTTGCATACTGGGACAGTCCCTGAGTGCTTTCAATGAACTTAAAAGAATGTTTGCAGCGTGGGTAATGGGGGGGAGGGGGACCTTTAGTTCCAAAGTATGAAACTAAAAAAATAGAAATGAAAAAATGCTTTGTTAATGTCCATAAAAAGTAACTTAACGTGTAAGCTGAAATTCAACTCCTTAATAATTTTATATGAAGGTGTTAAGGCTTGGATTATAAAGACAAAATGACAAATGAATTTTAAACTTCAGATTTATTAAAATCTTCAATTTCTATGGTTCAAATATTTCTTTCTAAATTTCATATCCTAATCTGCAAATTTAGATCTTAATGGTATTTGGGGGCTCTGCCCTGGTGAGTAAATGAACCTATTTAAAGATTAATAAGCTATCCAGGGGGAGTGGTCTAGATCCAAACTGAGTGAGCTTTTGGCTCATTTGTCTCACCATGTGATTCCTTCTGACATGCTATGATGCAATCCAAAAGGTTCTCAACAGACATAGTTGATGCAGGCATTAAACTACCAATACTCTAGAACTATGAAGCAAAATAAATTTCTGTTCTTGTTTTCAAGTTTTCTTTTTGTTTATGGGATGGGATAGTCCTTTGAAACAGGGTCTTGTATACCTCAGTCTGGACTCAAACTTGCTAATACGGCTGAAAATGACTTCTATTTCCTCATCGTCCTGCTTCTAGTATTCTCTATTCTTTATAAAGTGTCAAGCCTCAGATATTTTGTTAAAGAGAACTAAGATTTACTGTTTTCACATCAAAGGCATTATATTTCACAGTCTATTTTTATCTGGTATAAAGTGTGTTTTTCAGAGGATGGGGAAAGTACAGGACACTCAGTGATAAGTGTGGCCATGACCTTTAAGACCTCACAAAAGGTCCCACTGAGTTGTTCTTAATTCGTTTCTTTCACACTCTCTGCCTTGAGTGGTATAACTATAATAGCTAGTGTCTTCTGGAATCAGCTTAGGATATGGAGTGTGAAAGCAGGTATGTTGAGGGGCAGACTGGGAGGACTAAAGGAGAAATGATTGCTTAGTTCTACCTGGTCTGTGAGTTGTCAGAAGGTTGAGGCTATATGGACTTGTCTATGTGCTGGGAGAAGGTGAGCTGTGAGTGATGTGTCTCAGTGACTGCATGCTGAGGGCTAGCCCTCCGTCATGTTCTATATTCTGATTGCATTATAGCTCTGCAGACCAGAAAAATACAGCTCTAGCTTCCCCAAGGCATGGATTTCCAACCCCCCCCCAGATGTCTTCATTCACTTTCCTTCCCTGATGCTGAACACTGCTTTGTCCTTACACTTGTATTTAGGAGGTATTCTTTTTCTTCAGGACCTCTTGAACTTTAACACACATAAGAATGACAGACAACACATATTGCAAGTTAAGATTCTTGGCATTCAGCCTTGATTCTGGTTCTATATGGATTTTGCTTTCAGAAACTTTTGCATAGAATCAATATCTCTCACTCCCCTCCCCTACTCTGCTCCCAAAGAATAGTTAAGAAGTTCAAGTACAAAATATAAGTTTCCTATAGTCCCATTTCCCATGGTCCAAAAGACAAAAGGTATTTAAAGTAACCAGAGGAGAGCCTGGAACAATAGTACATACCTATAATACCACCATTCAGGAAGCTTAATTAGGATTCTTTTGAGTCCAAGGCCAGTTTGAGCTACCGAGTGAGATCTTGTCTCAAAATACTTTAACTAATTAATTAAACTAACAGAGAAAACATCTGGAAGGTAGACTCAAGTGAACCAATTCATTTTCACATATAACAGCTTGCCTACCATAAAATTATGAGCAAAATGTAGGTACCTGAAGCAAATCCACTTTTGAAGCTAAAGAATTAGGTGTAGTAGTAATTTTTTGTTAGTTCATATCCCAAGGACCAAAATTTAATTTTAAAGCACATTTTACAATCCTTTCCAACCCTACCTTCAGGTTCTCCATCACAATATGTCAGCTGCACTCGGACACAAACTCACTTAATGCCATGTATTCAATCAGCCTTTTATTATGATGAAAACCTCTGCTCTTTGTTTGAATGTTATGATACGCAACAGGGTAAGAGTATAGATTTGAGGATTGATAGTCTTCTTCTCAACCCAAAGGTATATTAGGCCATGGATAGACAACACAAACATATCTACTTTTCTCATGGCGGTAGATCTTCAGAGGAATAAATACAAAAGTTCTCCAGGGTGTTTGTCTGATCTTTCTTTCTCCCTTTAGGCTATGTGATCAGACAGTATGGGAAAAATAGGGCTAAGTATTTACAGTCATTATAACAGACTCCTCTGTGCCTTATCTTAACTTCTACCTGCTGCTAGCATCTGCCTTGTCTTGCTCTTCTCTCCTCCTGCTTTGATCTTTCTGACCCATGACTAGTCTCACTACCCAACTAGAATCCTGCAATCCAGTACATCAACATGCAGAACCATTGCTTGGAGAAGCACAAGGAGTGCTAGAAGGTATGTTAGGTAGGGGAGGGTAGGACTCTAAGAAACCTTTGTCTGAAGGGAGGGCAAGTAAAGCTCCCATAGAATCAGGAAACTTAATCCAGGGTTGAAGAGGGGACAATGGAGAAAAGCCATGTACTATGGAGTAACTATACTATCATTATGGTATTGGCTATTGTTATAACACAACTAAGAAAATAGGGATGATCGCAGGAAAATTAACACAAATTCTGTGGATTTAGCTGGAAAATGAGTGTAAAAGAGGGATGGTAGGATAGCAGATAGGCTGGACGTGTTAGAGACTATCAGTGTCCTATTCATGTCTTTCTCACTTTTAACATGCAGCACAGATTTCACTGTGATTATCGTTAGTTTTATTTGTGTTATTTCCTGCTTAGCTGAAAATCTTACTCCTGTAAACTCAGACGTACACAGTGGCTTTCTACCACACTTAAAACTTGAAAATAAAGAAATCAGAAAGGAAAAATTTGACCCTGCCCAGACGCAGCCAAGATGACACAGGGTTAAAAGTGAAGTAGGGAAGTTCAAAGACCTACTGTCCCGATCTGCCCAGATAGCCAGCGGCGGACTTGGCAATCTTCCAGGTCATCTGTCTGCAACCCCAACCTTACTGCTCAGGTCCAGGGCCTTTGGCTTGACCGGGAATTCCGGCAACAGCCAAGGAGAGGGGCTGGCCTCGCCAAGACGCAACAGGGAGGGGATAAGCCAGCATCCCCCACCCCCTCCGGACAGGGAGCAGGGGAGGAGAGCCAGTATCCCCCACCCCTGCGCAGGGCGGAGGAGCGCGTCCCGCGCCGGGCCGCCTCCTGCACCGAGCGCATCTCCGGAGTGGTGCGTGAGAATGCAGGTCCGCAGGGGCGCGCGCGCGGGGCTTCTGCTGCCATGGGGCTCTGTAGCTCTCTGCCTGATGAGTCTGCTGCGTGAGTATTAACAGCTGAGGGCCAAGGGGCCAGACCCTGGGCCGGGAGGAGGGAAGACCCCGGGGGCTGACCTCACCTGGGAATCCTGCGCTGGAACTAGGTGTGAGCTTGCTCTGGTAGTGCTGGGGGATGCCAGCTCCTCTGCGTGACTGAAGGTGCAAAGCTCAAAGTTGGAGCTAGAACGCAGACAGAAGGAAGGAAAAGTTCTGTAACTCTCCTTAATTGAGGAAGCAAGGGCCCAGAGTGGTTCAGAGAAGGGTCCAGGCACCCCTTGTTCCCAGGATATGGACATAAAGAATTCGTGAGGGTAGCCATTCCCAATGTTAGTGGGATGTTAGTGGGGGAGTCTGGAATAAAGAACAGGCAGAGGGAAAAAAAAAAAAGGACAATTTTACATTTCAGATTAGAAAGCTAGAGTCGCCCCTGCAGAAACCATGCAGATGCTAGTAAGGAGGTGGTTTGGTGTACACACCAAGTCCTTCTGCTCACCAGTCTTCCTCATGTCCAAACACACTCTCATTGCTCTTTGGAATTTTCTTGCTCTGCTTCCCTTCAGATTCTAAAGCTAGTGGACAGGCCAAGACACCTCCTGCTGCCCACGCATACTCTTACTTGTTAAGCTCTTCCCCTCTTAGGTTGGCAAAAAATAGTATTCACTCAGTCTATAGCAAACTTTATTACATTGGAGGGTGTTGTCCTTCATCCCAACTCATGTCCTTAGAGGTTTTCAGTGTTGCGAATTACTCATTTTGCTTTTAACCCTTTGGGGCTCCTAAATACCCACTGTACATCTTAAAGGTCACTCACCATGGCTCTATAGAGTGATCCGAATCTACCCACAAGACCTATTTGCTCCCAGTCTTCTGTGCCATTGCCTTTGGGTTACCCCCAAAGAGAGCTGGCTGAGAAGTTGAGTTAGGTTCTGGGTTCACCTGATTGGCATCCCTGGGCATGTCCATTTAGATGGAGTAAAACTTGCTTAGACTAAAATGCCCAGAATGATGCTACACTTTGCACAGGTGGGTGACCATGGACTGGAGTCCTCATCGGATGCTCTGTACTTATTCTTTTGGTTACTCAGCTCAGCACTGACCCAAGCCTGGGTGGAGTGCTGTCTTTTCTTATTTCCTCAGCTGGCCAGTGTCAGCCTTGTCTTGGGCTGAAGAAGGCAGGGTGGAGAAAGCATAAAACCTCTGCAAACCTAGGGGAAATATACTGAAGATATCAGCGTCTCAGCTTTAGGGTAAAGGGCAGGGCAGGGGCCACTATTCCCAACCCAGCTAGACTTCATAAGCCAGCCAAGGCTCTGTACTTTCTCTCCAAGAACTTCCTAGGGTTTGTGTTGAGATTCTTTTGTTTGTTAATACTATTATCTTCTGTCCTGGAATAAACTGTGAAATATATTAAACCAATGAATTATGTAATTTAAAATGCCCACAGTGGAAAACTGTGCTGTTGTTACTGGGAAATTTGGTGAAGAATGGAAACTCATTCTGAAGAGATAGGTCTCTTCTGTCCCATGAGAAGCTAGTGTAAACATCTCCTAGACAACCACAAGTGCCACTTTTTCAGGGGCAAGAGAGTTCAGTGACCAGAGTCTTGGTTGTGGCTGGGGACCACCAGACAACACTTTCATGCTCCAGTTGACCTAAAAGTCTTTCAGGTAACTAAGAACCATTTTACCTGGGTATCCTCCAGCTCCTACTCACATTCCTTTCTTCCTTTGGATTCTTTGAATCTGATGATCCCACAACTATATCCTGCCTGGGACTGCATGTAAGAAGGGAAAGAGAAAAGGGAAAATACTTTAATCAGGTATTTTTCCAGAAGGGAAAAGCTTCCACCCTTTACTCCCTGCTACATGGTAAGGAGGAGTAAGAGTTTGGGGACTGCCAAATAATTCAGTGATTTGAGCGCTCCTTCTTGAAGGACTAGACTAGGCTTCATAACCTTGGCAAATCCACTTCTTCATCTTGCTTAGCATTCCTGCCTGGCTGATAAGCAAGCAAGAGCCTAGGCCTCGCCCTTATCCCTTTGACTCCACCCCTTTGGGCCTGTTCGGTTGAGTTGCTCTTATTACTTTCCTTTCCTGAGTGGTCTTTGTCTCCAAAAGCTCAGAGAAAGGAGTGCCAAATTTGTAGCAGATGAAGTTGGGGACAAAATCCTGAAATAAAAAATAATCAAAAAGGGAGCAGATTCCACTGTGTATGATCTTGCTTGATTTCCTTTGGATTTGGGGCCTGAGGACCTGGGCTTACTTTCAGGTTTCCCCAGCTCCAGGCTCCAGGACTTGGGTTTCTTCTCTCATTGACTTTGGATCATCTAACTAAATGTCTTGTAATGTGACAAATTAAAAATGTGAAGGCATGGAAAAAGAACACAAATTCATCTCTAAAAGAAATGTTCATAATGGTCGGGGCAGACTTTGCATATTATGAGTAGTGGGAGGCTTTGATGTTTCTAATGATAATATTTTCTTTTTATGTTGGCTAAAAAAATGAAAACATAGTGTCTTTAAATTTGCTATCAAGTGTCCTGGCTGTGCTACGGGGAGAATGGTGCATGCATCTTGGGGTGGAGTAGAGTAGGGATCCAAACAAGTTGGAAGGCCTGGCAAGGTACTTTCCTGGACCTACACTTGGGATGGGCAGGGAATGAATCATTTCCCTAATGATGCAAAGGAAAAGGCCTCCTGGCTTAACTGGGAAGTCTGCTGCTTCCTGGAGTGGAAAATAAAAGCAAGCCTCTTAGAAAAGTGGTTATCTCTAGGTAGTTTGCTCCATTGCTTAAGAAAATGTATAAACAGTTCTTTGGGTAAGAAATCTCAGAACTTTAGACAAGTTCTCAATGTTCAAGGGCAGGCAGGAGGCAGGGTGGCTAAGTGGGAAGTAGAGTCTTCTATTAGGGTGGGTCAAGAGACGAAGACAGAAAGACTCCAAAATCCAAGGTAAATACAGAAGGGTGAAGCTCTTGCAAAGCTGGAAGCTTTAAAGGAGATTTCTTATAGAATAGCTTCATTAGCATAGTATTAACTAACATTTCAAAGTGTGCCACTGTCTCTTCTGGCTATGCTGAAATTTCACTCCATGCTTTTAAACCTCTGGCAAAAATTGCCCAAGCATAGCAGGTTTACCAGAGAAGGACTCAGGGAGACTGAAGAAAATGGTGCTTGGCTGACTGACCTGCAGAAATGATAGTAGTGACCATGGCACTAAGCTGCCATCCAGGAATGAGTGGCACCAGAAAAATGAAAGAAGAGCAAATAGAAGAAACGTAGGCCTTCTGAGGATCCACAGAAGTGAAGGGAAGACAAGGTATTTGAATATAATGGGGGAAATCTCAGTGTAGTGTGGATGCTCAGGCCAGTTTATGCTGACAACTCTGCCTTACTTCTGAAAGTAAGGGAAGTTTCCGTCGAGCCCTTTGTTCTAGTCCAGCAAGGGCTCAAGCTGGCAGTACATAACAGGTGTGAAGCAACTCTAATAAGATTTTTTTTGAATGCTCGCTTACCTACTAATGAGCTCAACCCATAAAAACAAAAAAAAAGCAAACTGCATTTAGTTCTCTTCCTGTATCACTGTGAAATTAGCCTTTTTCTAACTTTTAATCATTGTTCTATTTCTATTATTTGGATTGTCCCAAGGTGAATCCAGTTTTCATGAAAATCCCTAAAGACCTGTCTAGTCAGCACCAGTCCTAGAGAGATTTATGTAAATCACAGCATCTAAAGCCTACAGGAGTCAAATGATTCCTTATTTTGTGTTTTCTTTAGAACTTTGTAAGATCCTTTACATGTTTGTAGTGCTTAAGAAAAAAAAATGCTCTTACAATGAAAGTGAAATTAGTCTCCAAGAGGGTTGTTTATAAACTTTTCTTATGAAGGGCAAGATAGAAAGCATCCCAGGCTTCGGATCTGGATGTGGCTTCTGATGCATATGACTTTGTATGACTTTATGACACTTGAAAATATAGATGACATGCTTGACTGACTGACTGACCACACAATATCAACTCCAAAACAGAACTTGTCTTAGGAGCTATAGTTTGCCAACTCCTGATCTGGATGAAGTAAAATCAGGTCTTTGGCAATGCGACTTGGATTCCAGAATTTTCCTCATTATATGGAGATAATTGGATATCTTTACACAGTCACTCCCTAATTTAATAAATTTCCTCTTTAAAAAGAATATTAGGGCCAGCAAGATGATAGCTCAGTGGGTAAAAGTGTTTGCCATGCAAGTTTGAGGACCTGAGTTTGATCCCCAGAACCCAAATGGTAGGAGAAAAATTACTAAATTGTCCTCTGACCTCTGTGTGTGCAGTGGTACATCCTTGTCTGCACTCTCCCCCCCCTTCCTCCCTCTCCCTCTTCCTCTTTCACTCTTTCCCTCTTGTTTTCTCCCTCTCTCTCCACTCTCTTTGTTACACACAATAATAATAATAATTGTAATAAATTATAATAAACCACAGAGTATCAGAATAATGCTAGAATGCTGTAGGTAGTAAGTGTGAGTAGTACTGCTCAACCTGTTGCCTGTCTTAGAGCTACAGGATCTGTCGAGCATCCTGAATAAAACACATGTATGTTTAAAAAAAAAAAAAGTCTTGACATTCAAGAAAATTTATAACTTAAGTGAGGAGAAAGACAGTTAAACCTCTCCTGAGGAAGCAACTTGTGGGACTTTGTGCCAGATGAGTGATAGAGATAAGTTCTGCTCTGCAAAAGCAGAAGGAAGGGCCCTTTTATAACGGTAGTCAAAGACCAGACAGTCTGACTACTTTGTATTTCCTCACCTTCTTTGTTCCTCAGAACAACCAGGAGGCAGGGCCTACTTTGATTTCATTTTACTGGAGAAGTTTAAAAGTTCTCAATTGCCTTGGAACCACACAGCTAGAACACAGGAGAGAAGCACCTGGAGCATCTATCTACAAGGCTTGGCCTCTTTGTGTCTGGGCAGTTCTGCCTTCAAATTGGTAGTCCAGTGGCTCACCTCTCAGGGATGTGACTTCACCACAGATATATTCAGAAATGTTGTACTGGCTAGGGGCTGGCTGAGGAGGTGATCAGGAAATATCATCACAAAAGAACTAAAACTAGCCTGATGTGGTGGTGCACCCCAGTAATCTCAGCACTCAGGAGTCATAGGCAGGGCAAACAGGAGTGCAACACCATCCTTAGCTAAAGTGAATTGCATAAAGTGTCATTTAGCCTGGGCTGCTCTCTAAAAGAAAAACAAAATAAAACAACAAATAAACACCCCCCCCAAACTCTAAAACTAAAGATATCTGAAAAAATTAGACCAAGAATGTATGGAAAATTGGTTATTTAAGTAATAACCTACTGAATCTTTTAGAATACGTAACCTTTTTCAAAATGTATTACACATGCCTTTGCTTCTTCAGAGTGCCTACCCTAAGGACTTTAACTTTCATGATTCAAGTGTCTGTTTTTCATTTTGAAATTCCAGTTTCCTAGTTTTCAGCTGTTGCTTATTCCTATATGTTTCTAATTTTCAAGCTTTGATTAGAATATCAAGATAACCAGGCTTATATTAATATTCTACTACCCATGTAAGTACCTGTAAGGTCAGTGTGTGAATTTCACTACAAAAATTCTTGGTTACATCTGTTGGTGTCCTAAAATCCTCATTTAATAATTTGCCAATAGCTTGTCTCCTGTCTTGTTCCAAGTTTGTTAAGTGAAGACTGATAGGAAGAAGCTAGAAAGATGACTTAGTGATTGAGAGCACTTGCTGTTATTGCAGAAGATTCAGGCTCAGCCTCCATTTGGCAGCTTACAATTTTCTGTAACTATAGTTCCAGAAGATCCAACCTTTTCTATTGGTCCCCTTTGGCACATATGTGCTAGACATACATACATACATAGCTACTAGAATAACTAGGTTAAATAGAGCCTTTGAGATGGCACAGGACAGACTAGGAACTAAATTCAGGAGCAGGATTTTACTTAGTTCTGAATTAATCTATCTTTCCTGAAGAGTGAGAGAGGGGCTCCTCCTCATGTGCATGTGGAACAGAAGGAAGGTTTCCTTCTTTGTTTTTCAGCATCTGAAAAGCTTTCAGAGAGTGTAGGCTTCTCTTATTCCCATCTGGGAACAGAAATTCAGAGAAAGAAAGCCAGTGTTTGATGGTTTTAGGTAGTGGATATAGATAGAGACAACAAAGAAACACATTGCCAGCCTTAGTAGAGCCTTCCTTTATGACCCATTAGTTCTGCAAAAGAGCCCTAGAGGCTAAGGCCCAGGGATGCATAACAGAAGTTAGGAGTGGCTTCTTACCTAGGGCTATGGTAGTCCTTCTTGGTAAACTAGTTCTTATATAGCTCTTCACTTAACCTTGCTTTGTGTCCCTCTTCTTTACTCTGTCCCTGTAGCTTCACAAGCTTTGTTGCTTACCCTAGGTTTGGAGCTATACATCTGTCTTGGGTCCTCTTTTCATTTGCAATCTGGCCAAAGAGTAGGAGGGATGAGGCTGCTACGGCTGGGAGCCCATCCCCAGTGGGTCCATGGCTAGCTTGGATCTGGAGTTGATTCACTGTTCTGGAACAGGCACCTCTGTCTTTAGAACCAGCAGCGGGTCTCTCTTCCCATCTGGAAAAGTTCAAAATTGTTTGTCTGGGTGAAGGAGGCCCCTTGGGGGAGGGGTTCAAAAGCATGACATCATCTCAGCCAGGCCTGGTTTCCTTTGGGGTTGGGCCAACCTACACCAGATGGGATTCCCAGGAATTGACTTGTTTGATTTGAGCAAGGAGGGTGTGGGCAGAAAGAAGGGTTTCAAAGGGGAATTCAAGGGATATCTTAGAATGGTACATTGAGAATGTAATTCATTTAATTTATTGTCTGAATGCTACTACCACTTGCCCTTGTAATAAATTCATGTCTTAGGGCCAGAATGATGGGGTCCTAAGAAAGAAGTAGCTTAGGTTGGCTTCTGTATCTAAACTAAATAGGAACACACATATATCCTGCTGTTCACAAAGGCTTTGAGAGCCTTAACAACTACCAAGCCAGCAAGACCTACATTCTTTGCTGTTTACCCAAATGATCTACATTCTTCCCCTGACCAACAACTTGGTGACATAGGTTTTTCATTTTTAGAATGAAGATAGTAATATTACTTTTTCCCCTGTTTACCTGACACATAAATAGGGGAAGCTTGCTGCTGGTTGGGAAGATGGTAAAGGTGGGAGATGGAACCCTAGCTAGCACCTATGGAAAACATTCTTGGCTTTGGGTTGACTAGAAGCTAAAATTCTGACTTCCCTCTAGATGCTGATGGCAATAGCAATCAGTCTACATTGTTGTTGACCTTGGGAAATGGAAAAAATACAGAGCTAGATTTCAATCAGGAAAATTTAGAGATATACTTCAGGTGACCTTGCAAATGGTATTACAGTTGTCAGCTATGGAGCCTGAGTCTGTTCCTGAGCAATTCACAAAGAGGCCCACATCCTCTTGTATGCTTGAACTTCACATTTGTAGCTGAAGCCGACTTGTAAATTAAACTGCTCATCACCACACCTTAACCATACACCGTCTCAGTCACTGAGAAAACTAACTTTGAATCTGGAACTTTAACCCTTTCTGAATTCAGTCTTATGTGACTGGTCAGGAAAAGATAGACCTCCCCTCCCCCTCCTTGCTTCCCCTCTTCCTACCCACAACTCTGGCTCCAGTCTACTTCTTTCCTCTTCTTTCTACTAATGAGTCTGGCCCCAGCCTACCTCTCTTACTTTCTTCATTCACATGACTCCGGTCCACAGTGTGGAGGATCTTACATGTACACATGGGACACTAGGATACCCATATGCTAACCTCTCTCCCTTCAAACAGTTACTCCTGGACCTTGGAAGTACACATTGTGGTACTGAAGTTCACTCCTAGAAGGATGAGCCATCACAGGTTAATTCAGGTTCTGGATGTGAGCAAAGAGCCATTGGAGCAAGGTGTATGAAGTCTTGTAGTCTCCAAAGATCTAGAAGGGAGGATCATCCTGGTTTGCCGATACAAGAAGTAAAACAGGCTTTGGGGCAATAAGGTACAAGGTCGAAGTTTTCCTTCCTAAGTCTAAGGATATATAGAAGAATGTGCAAGGGCACTCATAAGGGTATTCAGAGAATGCATAGATCAAGAATCATTCTAACTTAGTAGTTTGATTTCAAACAATTCATGTAAAAATAGACAATCTATATTTAAGGTTTAAACTGAGGTATGCATGCTTGAAAATATGTGGCTCTGGCAAAGCTTCCTGTTGCCCTTCTATGAGACAGAATGAGAAACTAGGCCTTAGTTCTCTAACCCCCATCAAAGTGAATTGTAGCTTAGAACCTCCTGAAAGAAATCTCCAGGTTGCTCATGGCAGATGAGTTCTTCAATTAAAGGAAAGGACAATGGGTTTGAAGGTCCTGAAGTTTTTAAATGAGCAAGACTGAGAATAAAAAATTATGTAAGGGGATTATCATAGAGAAAGTATGATCTAGATTATTCCTGATAATATATTGGATAGAACTTGACTGAAAAAGAAAAGCGTAAAATGGAGTTAGGAACATAGCCTCTCTCACATTTCCCCTTCTTTGTAATGCTTATATAGGTGATATTTTGTATCTTGGTATTTTGCTAAACATATTACAAACATTGACTTATATGTCTGTGTTGTTACAGTTTTTAATTATTTGTGACATACCTGTGTTTATAAATGTCCAGTATATTTCATTAAGGAAAGCCTAGTAATAGGAAACTAGCTGATGTCTAGGAATAGATTATTAACGTTTCTCCGTTATCATGGGCAGCAGGAAGGCTCCAGTCAGATTCACCTAAAGTCATGAAGTTGAATCAGGTGTTGTCATGAGGCTCCAGTAAGGTCGGGTTCTAACTAACCCTAACCCTGTAACCTCTGGGTTCACAGATCTAAATAACTTGACTTCTGTTGCCACGGAGACTTCTACCCAAGGAATATCTCCATCAGTTCCTACAAATGAGTCCATTGAGGAAAATGTTACAACATCTAGCATCCCTGGAAGTACCAGCCAATACTTGACCTATCAGGACAGCAGTAAGACCACACCAGCCATCTCAGGTAACCAGAAGTACTCAGCTAGTATAGCCTGTTCCCCCACAACAGATGGGGTCACACAAACAAATGATTCAAGAAAGGATATTCTTAAATAAATTCTAAAGGGCTTTCATACATGACAAATGGGTCCAGAATAGGACTGATTTTCATACTAATGCTAAGTTCATCTGGTATAAGTAAGGATCAGATTGGATTCCATTGATGGATGTCTCTGTTCTCTTCTAAGTGGTGGAAGATGGGTCTGGCTACAAACCAACTAAAGGTCTTCTGTAGGATAAAATTTTCAGTTTCATAATTGGAGTGCATCTTGGCTACATTCTAGATCTTGCATAGCCAATCTGATACCTGCGGGCCTCATGCATCTCAGGTTAGCTACAAATGAGGTCCAACATATTTGTGATGATAACATCATGTTACAATGTTAATAAACGGATAGGCACCCTTGCTTTATTTTATAGCTATGGTTCTAACAGCTGACTTGAAATGAATTGGGTTAGGATTAAGATATAAAGTAACTGTAACCTCACCAAATTCCTGTTTCTGTACAGAAATTCACAAAGTGAGATTGTGTGTTTCTGAGTGTATTGAGCAGATGCATATATACTGTTTTGGTGTATTCCAGAGACTATGGTCAACTTTACAGCTACCTCTGGGATCCCTTCAGGCTCTGGAACGCCACATACTTTTTCGCAACCACAGACTTCCCCAACTGTCATACTGCCTACTACTTCAGACAGTGTTTCCACTTCAGAGATGACCTGGAAGCCCAGCCTGCCATCTGTGAATGTTTCTGATTATTCACCTAATAATGTCAGCTTTGAGATGACATCACCCACTGAGCCATATGCTTACACATCATCTTCTGCCTCGAGTGCCATTAAGGTGGGTGAGTTGGGCCCCAAATGGCAGATTATGCCTCACTGCTCATAAGAGCATGAGATTTAGGTATATTGGAATCAACATGGAATATGTAATTTATATTGCTAGAAAGGCGAGTCAGGAGGAAGATGGGGAGGAGAGGGTGGAGTCCAGTGAGAAGTCTGATCTGTGATTTAGGTTTTGCATTTGGGGGAGATTCTTTGAGATCCTTCTAGTTCTCTAATTCTTCAGAGGCACCATTTCCCTTTGGGAATATTTGTATCTGTCCCCTGTCTACTGGGGTTGCCTCTCTTAAAATATTTATGGCAAAGTATTTCTCATATATGTGAGGGTTTAGTGGCTGTCCCAGGCACAGAATGGCAGTGAGGATGTCACCTGCAGAATTGAGAACTAGACACATAGTTCAGTCTGACCTTCTTGGCCTTGAGCCTGTAGCAATCACCAGCTTTCAATCTGAAGGACAGAAATTAGAGCATGTGGCCTGCAGACAGGCACCAGGGGCCTAGTTTTTGTTTGTTTTTAAAGAGGTAGCCGATAAATGCAGAGACTCTTAGGGGCCAAGAGAAAAATAGGTGTCACCATCGGCTGCCTGGCCACTCCATTATTTGTGTGTAATTGACTGAGGAGAAAAACAAAACAATTTCCTCTTTTCCCCTTTAAGTATCACCTAAAATAGGGGTTCCCAAGATAAGCAAATAGTCTCTTGCTTATGGTCTAGATTTGATAACAAAAGACTTGATTCTCTCATGGGAGAAGTTTATGAGATGGGAACAAACAATGTAACTACATTCTGAGTGCTCTTATCTGAAAATCTTTTGTCCATATTTTTTAATTTTGGAATACTTCATTTTATTTTGGAATATATAATGCGATATCTTGAGGATAAGACCCAAATCGAAATGTAGAACTTGTCTGTGCTTCATATACACCATATGCACATAATTTAAAGGTCATTTTATATTATACTTTTCAATAATTTTATACACGCAGAAGTCTGTAGTGTGTATCTCCCACTTCCAGCACCACATTAGAGATCACAAAGATTTAGATTTTCAAATATTTTATATTCTGAATTTTTTGATTAAAGGTGCTAAATTTTTATTTCAAATCTCACTGGGCATGTCTGAAATCACAATAACCCTAAAGACTGAAGCAGGACAACCATGAGTTGAGGCTAGCACAGGTTACATAGCTACATAGTGAATTCTGGTCCACCCTGAGCTATAGAATAAGACTTTGTCTCAAAAAAGAAGTAACTAAAGCCAGGCAGTGGTGGCGCACGCCTTTAATCCCAGCACTTGGGAGGCAGAGGCAGGCGGATTTCTGAGTTCGAGGCCAGCCTGGTCTACAGAGTGAGTTCCCGGACAGCCAGGGCTACACAGAGAAACCCTGTCTCGAAAAACCAAAAAAAAAAAAAGAGAGAGAGAGAGAAGTAACTAAATAATAAATAATAGAAATCTCTAGGTCTCTGACAAGCTTTAAATTTCCTTTTTCCTAAGAGAATACCTTGTCAGAAATGAGGGGGGGAAGAAGGGAGGGGCAAGGATATTTGCATATTCACTTTGTTTTTCTTTTACTATAGGGAGAAATCAAATGTTCAGGAATCCGAGAAGTGAGATTGTCTCAGGGCATCTGCCTGGAACTAAGTGAAGCATCTAGTTGTGTAAGTTGGCCTTGGTCTTCCTCCCACACCCCCAACCCCTCTGAAACCCTGAAGCTATCCTGGATTGGCTTGCTCTGAATAAGAAATCTGGGAGCTTAGCAGAGTCAGGCTATTTCTGATATTGAGCCTTGGATTTGGGCAGTCAGAGGCCCCATCTAGTGAGCAAGAAGGGTAAAAACAATTTAAAATAAATTTTGTTGTTATTTGATGGCAGATTTAACCTTGATTTATATTAAGAAAATCCTTGTCATTGCCCGGATATGAACCATACAACTAAAATATAACTCAAAAGAGTTACATGTAACTCTTTAGTGCACACTGAATTTATTCTCGTGGTTATATTATTTTTTATATGATTTGGTACTTCAAAGGTATTTTATTTGTCCATTCTAAATTTGTTATGTTTTTATATTACAGTGCTTTTAATATCTTTCCTAATTACACCACAAAAGTATGGCTTGCAACTCTTTTTTAAAAGAAAATCTTTAAAAGTAACACAAATTTGAATAGGAACTTGTCTGAAATCCTTGAGGATTTTTTTCTAGTCTTATTTTGTATCTTTGATCATTTTTTTAAAATTTAAAATGTTTCTCTATTTGTTTCCACTCACCCTCAACATACATTTTTTTCTTTTGGGTAGGAATGGAACCCAAGACCTCGTACATACTAGGAAGTGTTTTGCTGCTGAAGCGTATCCTCAACATTGTTTACTATAAGTTTGATGGATTTTAAACAAGGATATCCTAACATATATTACAATTTACTATAGTGTAGAAAATTATTGGAGTCTGAATATTTATCTTTAGTTTGTGTCCTTCTTGAATCTGTTAATTCTAGGAGTTTCTTGGTTGGTTCTTTTTTATTTTTTAAGTGAACTACCAAGGTATCTGCTAAGATGTGTTATTTTTCTCGTTTTTAAAAACAATAGTGATTCTTGTTTCATTTTCTTGTCAGACTACATTGGTTAGAATGTATATGGCATGGTGTGAATTCTGTGTGTTACAGTAAATCCTGTTTCCTGACAGTAACAAGGCCCTGGAGAACAAATGGATGTGAAAGAAAAAGTGCTGTTTTCTTTTACACTAAAGTGCTTTCTTACAAATTGGGAATGCAGTGTAGGAAAACTTGTAGGTAACAGCTGGCTGCATGGTTTAGACAGACTTTAGGCTATAGGGAACATGCCTTATTTATTTTGGCTACTCAAATAACTGGTTTCTTACCTGCAGCTATCAGGTGGGTACCTCTGACTTACAAATCTTTTTAAACTACAGATTAAAAGGATGCTTTTACTTAGAGCATTTAAAAGTCACAGAAATCAAAGATATAAGTTTTTAGAATTAGTGCAGTTTTCAAAAACCTTTAGGGTAAACATAAATAGGCAAAGTACAAGCAACAGTTAATGTGTGCCTGATGCCAATTTTTAACCTTACTGATTAAAGATAAAGACAAAATAGTCCCATCATTTTTATTTGGCCTATCTTAATGGCGTACTCTTTCGTGTGTGTGTGTGTGTGGTGTGTGTGTGTGTGTGTGCAGTAATTACAAATGTCTGTGCCATAATGCTAGTTCTTTGTGCTCAGGGTTTAAAGACAACTGCAGAGTATTTTTCACATCAGTCTTCTGTTCTCAGGATCACATATAACTGGGGTCATCATCTAAGACAAGTGCTACTCTGGAAAGAACTGCTTTTTCTACCTGTGGTCTATGCTGTCAGTCTGCTTCATTCCTAACCAAAGAACTCTCTGTGTGTTCCTTTGAGATTGGTGGAAGATCTGTGATTAGAGTCTTTATAGAGCAGCCCCCTCCCATGTGAGCCAATAACAAGACTTCCACACTTCACAAAGTCTACCACTACAGAACACATGTGAAGTATTGTCTTCCTCATGTGTTTCCATCGCTGTCCATCCCATTCCTTCCTCAGAGCTCATCCTCCAAAGGCCCAAGCAATCCTCCTGGGGTAATTTTTCTCTGGATCTGGAATTTCTAGTCATGGCTCCCAATGTTTCAAGATTCCCTTCCTTGCATCCCGCTAGTCTAATAGTCTATTGCAAAGCTGCCATAGGTTTCATGTCTGCTTTGGTGTCAGAGGGCCTTTAAATACTGGCTTTTCTAGGGCAGAGGTTCTCAACATGTGGGTCATGCCCCCTTTGGGGTCAAAGGATACTTTCATGGGGGTTGGCTAAGACTATTGGAAAACACAGATATTTACATTAGGATTCATAACAGTAGCAAAATTGCAGTTATGAAATAGTAACAAAATAATTTTATGATTGGGGGTTACCACAACATGAGGATCACAGTATTGAGAAGGTTGAGAACCACTATATTAGTGGGAGACTCAGGACCTTCCCACACCCCAAATTAGGAACAGAAAGGGTTTGGTTTTCCCCATTAACACATCCTGCAGGACTCAGTTGATACTGATACCTACCTAATACAAGCTTCAACGTAACTGTATATGAGGTTCTCAGCCTTCCCAGACCTCATTTTGCAAGGTACATGATGAGCAGTACCAAGGTGTATGGTCCATTTATATCTTTTTGTATATACATTCTGTAACACTAACATCCTTTGCTTCTGAGCATCTTACACATGCTAAGGAATAGCATGTTTTCAAGCATGTTGCTTAATCTCAGAGCATCATGTCTCCCCAAGTCTAATTTCCATGCTTTCCACTTCACTATCTGCTTAATTTAGTGTTTGTGGTCAAGATTCTCAAGATCATTTCTAAAATGTAATATTACTTTATTTTCTTATGTTGTAATCATATGTGCAAGGGAATTCACCAACATTTTTAATTGTGGTAAAATACCCACAACATGAAAAGTACTGCCATTACAATTTCTAATCAAAATTGAGTAATGTTGAATATCGACACTATACCTTGAAGCCAATCTCTCTAGAACTCTGTGTATCTTCCTATGACATGGTCCCCCACCCCCAGGCAACTCCTGCTCTCCTGTCTATCTCCATGAACTTGGTTATTCTAGGTACTGATATGAGTAGATTATAATATAAATTACTTCTGGATTAAGACTGAATAATATTCCATTATGTATGTGTACTTTATTCTGTCTGTCCACTCATTAGTAAACACTTGCTTTTCCATCTGTTGGCTATTGAGAATAAAGTGGCTTATGAACACATATGGACATGTTTTATGGCACCCTAATATAAACTTTTGAGGTAAATACCAAGCTACATAACTGCTAAATGATATGGTAATTCTATTTTAGAGGAACTACTATATTTTCACTTTGTTTGCATTCATGGAGATTGAATCCAACTCTTTGTATATACTAAGCAAGTTCTCTGTACTATACACTCCAGTTCATCTCAGTGTTTTATATATGTGTGTGTGTATATATATATATAGTGGCTGTACCATTTGATATTTCTGCCAACATTATACAAGGGCTCTAGTTCCTTTGCATCCTTGTTAGCACCTGCTCACCTCTATTCTCCGTTTTAAATACACAGCCAACATAATGGATGTGAATAGTTATCTCATTATGGTTAGGTTTACATTTCCCTGGTGCTTAGTGATATTGAAAATCTTTTCATGTGCTCCTTGGCATTTGTATCTCTGGAGACGTATCAATTCAAGTTCTTTGCTACAAGTGTAATTTTTGGAACTACTGTATCTATTTAGTACCAGGTCTGTTATATTTACTATTTGTATCCATACAACTCACAGAGACAAAACTGTTTGGGAAGTTTGATTATTTTTTCAAAACTCATATCTACTCAGCTCACATTACCTCACTTATACATTATATCATTATATCCTTTGAGGCAGGCTGTTTCCAACCTCTGATCACACATAGCTTCTGCCTTCCTTGCCCTCTATCCAAACACTAAAGGTCAGTTTCCATACAGAAAACATCAGTTACAGATAAAGGACCGATGGAGGAAAATTGTTTATTGGAAAGAAATATTTGGAGACAATTTAACATCTTTTTCTCAGTCATTACCCACCTGTTGTCTAGCCTATAACAACAATCCCTTAATTATTCCAGACTCCTCAATGAAGATATGGGTTTTGCCTGCACTGTCAAATTTAATACAGCAAAGTATATAAAATTACTTTGAAATAGGTGACTGCAGGGTGTCTTAGGTAGGGTTTCTTATTGTAATGATAAACACCATGACCAAAAGCAACTGAAGGAGAAAAAGGTTGAAAGTCAGGACAGGAATTCAAGACAAGAAATGATGCTGAGTCCATGGAGGAGTGCTCTTTACTGGTTTGCTTGCTTAGCCTGCTTTCTTACATAATCCAAGACCACCACATTCCCAGAAGTGGTACTACTCACAATGAGTTGAGCTCTCCATATCAATCACTAGTTAAGAAAATGCACTACAGACGTGGCTATAGAAAAATCTTATGCGGTCATCTTTTCAATTGAGGGTCCCTCTTCCCAAATAATTTTTAACTTGTGTCAAGTTGACAAAAAAACAAATAAACCAAAAAACCTATTCAGAAAATAATGGGGAACAATTGATCTTAGAAATTTAGCATTGTTAAATATCTCAAAGATCCTTTATAAATATGCCTGTACCCTCCTCTCCACCCCAATATTTGATGTGCTTCTTTAATATGGTAGAATTTAATATTGCAGAATTTGAGGATGCCCCTCTAGAAAGGTTAGTGATCTTTTTTTTTTTTTTTTTTTTTTTTTTTTAAGAAAGTAATGTGTGTGCACAGATGTAGTTAGAAACTCTTAAATGTGATTCTCACAAACAAAATGGTGGTTCTGTGGCTTCTTCCTGCCCACTCTCTCCTGTGTTTGCCTGCAGTGTCTCTTGGGGGAGGATGTTTATACTAAGCATCTGGAGAAGCATTGTGTTTTGTTCAGGATCCACCTGCTCCTCTCCAGCGCAAACACAATTCATTGGGGCTGGTAGATCCCAGAGTGGGAGGCTGGTCACTGTTATTGCTTTGAATTTAATCCAACAAACTGTACAGTGGAAGGACTCCAGGGAGAGGTCAACCAGTTGGGGTGTTAGGCTCAACAACAAGTTTTTGAGTTCTTTTGTTTATTTTGTACAATAATAAGTGCAGTATTGGTTCAAATTACATAACATGCATCATCACTCTCACCACAGGCACTCTAGAGTCTTACAGTTCAGTCAGAAAGCAATGACAACAGTGAGGCAGAAGATGATCACAGTTTGCATATCTAAGCATTACATTGAGAACTGTGATTATTAGTAATATAGTAATATCTATTGTTTAGTACCAATTGTTGAGTCTTGCAGGATATGGAGCAAAACAGAGATGGTAGAGTCTTTTCATCTTATTTTAGCTGTAGTGGGGCTGGGCAAACTTTCACACACCAGACTTGCTTCTGTGCTCCTTCCCACCCCCCACAGGTTTACCTAAGTAAACTGAGTTATTTCAGCTAACACAATTTGGATGTGCCTTTGCCCTCTTTTGCAAACTTCAGTTCTTTTTTTTTTTTTTTTTTTTTTTTTTTTTTTTTTTTTTTTTTTTTTGGTTTTTGGTTTTTGGTTTTTTGAGACAGGGTTTCTCTGTGTAGTCCTGGCTGTCCTGGAACTCACTCTGTAGACCAGGCTGGCCTCGAACTCAGAAATCCACCTGCCTCTGCCTCCCAAGTGCTGGGATTAAAGGCGTATGCCACCACTGCCCGGCTTCAAACTTCAGTTCTTTGTTATATTTTTCTTAAGGTAACTAGTCTTTGTGCCTCAGTTTCTTCATCTGTAAAATAAAAAGAATAAAAGAATTACAGTACTCACTTTCTAGACTAGTGGGAGAGCCAAATAAATAGATGTGAAAGGTACCTGAGATTGAGCATTAGCCATAGTAACTGACATTTATTTTAACTGCCATATACCTACATATATAGACAAGAGTTTTGATCATGTGGAATTCATAGCTTCTTCTCTTACCTTCCACCTTATCCTCACATAAAGATAGACAAACACACACACACACACACACACACATTTTCTGACAGTGAGTGATTGCAAGCCATTATCAGGACTTGATAAATGTTAGAATGGCTTTATATTGTCAAAGTACCGCTTCTTAGCACTGGAGAATGGCAGAAGGTTCTATTTTGTTTAGATTTTGTTTAGGTTCTGTGGGAGGTTATGCCCCTCGTCTTTTCAGGAAGCAAACATTTTAACCAAAGACTCATAAAGAACCCTGAGTCATTGTGTATAGTCTCTCCCCTAACCTGAAGAGCATGGTGTTAGGGAAGGTGCTTTGCCCAAGCGGAGAGCTTGTAAGGCCAGCCACGTCCTGCTGGCCTCGCTCATACTAAGTTATTTTCCTACTGCTCTTTGTAATTCCCGAGGGCCTATGGCCAATCTTGACTTTGTCTGGTGCAGGCACAAAGAAGGTTTTCCTTCCTCCAATCTCAACAAAAGGAAAATACCCAGGCTCCCTTCCAACTGTAAAGACCTTTGGACTCTACTATGAGCAGCAGACCTGTCTCCAGACAGGAAGCCTTCTCCAGAAGGCTCAGGTCTGATGATGGTTATAAGCTTCAGCAGTTTTTCCCCTAACAGGAATGTTGTCAAATCTATGAAGCATTTTCTCCTTTGACATCTGCCATCAAAACTGGAGAATGTCTTAGTTTGGGTTGTGCAAGGAAGGCCATTTTGATGGGAGGTTCTACAGTAAGTCCTGGACAATGCGAGAGCCCATTCCGAAGGATATAGCAACTCCTGAGACTTAGTTGCTAAAAATGATGAGGGCTTATCTCCTGAGTTCCTGAGTCCTGTAGACCAATCAACAACCTGAAGGAAGACCTGGAAATTTCATTAAATTGGTTTCTATGGAAACAATATGCCACTGTGAGCAGGGATTGCTGATATAGACTTGGCACAGTAAGAAGGAAGAAGCTTTGAGGAGATTGTGTAGTCAATACTCATAGGCTTTCTCTACTCCTGACCTTTGTTGGCTTTTTTACTATCATTTAGAGCAATGAAGCAAATGATTTTTTGTTATTAATTAGCACTAAATAGTCACTATTGCATTAATTTGGTGTTGGTGGTGATTCTGAATTCAGTTTGAGCAGCATGCATATACAAGCAGTTACTGAATAAGGAAATATTTCCTGTTTGTATGTTCACATCTTCATTTTTCTTACTGTGTTGTGTTATTAGCACTTAAGTTAGAATTGATGTTTTACATTGGAATTCTAGGAAGAAGGATTTCTTGTGGAAGGCATAATAATGTGACTTGGATCAGAATTCTTACTAGAGACTCTAGATGAGGTTCACAGTTACTAGTAATTTCACCTCTTAGTTTCTTTTCTTTTTTTTTCCCCTCTTTTTTCTTTTCTGTCTTCCCAGGAGGAGTTTAAGAAGGAAAAGGGAGAAGATCTAATCCAAATACTGTGTGGAAAGGAGGAGGCCGATGCTGATGCTGGTGCTAGTGTCTGCTCCTTGCTTCTAGCCCAGTCTGAGGTTAGGCCTGAGTGTTTGCTGATGGTCTTGGCCAATAGCACAGGTAAGGTTCACTTGGGGGCTTTGGATTGAATAGGGCTGAAATTAAATGGGGCTCATGTTAGAAGATCCTGGTTGGAGCTCCTATACCTCAGCTTAAGAAACCACAGGTGCTGGGAAGAAAGGTCTAGCTGAAAAGAACCACTTTGGATAAAAGAGCTTCTAGGACAACATGGGGAGATAGAACAAAATGAGCTGGATTAGCTTCTAGATTTAACAACCTGTTTCTAATTCTAGAACTTTCCAGCAAACTCCAGCTTATGGAAAAGCACCAGTCTGGCTTGAAAAAGGTATGTTCACAATATCATGCATCTTACAGGGAGCACTGGGTCAGGAGAGGAAATGGTGCTCTTCAGACATCCCCTTCCTTCTTTCTATCCTCTGACAGTCTTCGTCAGGGAGTTTCATCAAGGGATAGAGAGTGTTTCTGGGCTTCTCACTAGAACTCCTTTTCTACAAGTGACAAGCTGCCATTTGTTTGTCTTTCCCTTAAGCTGGGGATCCAAAGCTTCAATAAACAAGATATTGGGAGCCACCAGAGCTATTCACGAAAGACTCTGATTGCATTGGTCACCTCAGGAGTCCTGCTGGCCATCTTGGGCACCACTGGTTATTTCCTGATGAACCGTCGCAGTTGGAGCCCCACAGGAGAAAGGCTGGTCAGTTTGGGGGTACAAGGGCAAACAAAAGAGAAAGATAATGAACTTCTGGGGAGGCTCATAGATGTCATGAAAGGGAGAGGGAGAAATAACATAAAAGATATTTTTGGTATTTTTGACATAGGGATATGCATGCATAAAGATATTGTATTTACAAAAGAGTAGGGACATCATGCAGCAAATCAATAGAAGGGTAAACTGGGGCAAGCCCATCTGCTAGTCAATGTCATAGCTGATGGTTTATGTCATCTACTCATTTTATCCTGGATAGTTCAGCTGGATAAAAGAGAATAGGCTGTTAAATTGGACACACTTATTTGTAAATATATTGAATGCCCTGTGGGTGCCATTTTGCTCACAAACATAGGACATATGGAGGGGAAGTCTACTCTTAAAGAGTTCTGGATATAGGGAGAGAAAAAGCCGAAGGTTGATTCTTGCCAATGGCTGGTATCTGCTGGGGAGGCTCTTCTGCCCCTGAGACTGGTTTCTTATGGGGTTGGTTACTGAGCCACATTGACATGGTGTGGTGCCTCTCCTCTGTCCTTTCTCCTCTAGGAGCTGGAACCTTGATGGCTGTTGGGAAGAAAAGAGGCTGCACATGTAGCTGTACCTGCTCTGCCCTCACTCCTACTTCCTTTGTGCTCTCCTCACAGTACCTCACAACCCTGCTTACCAGATAATGCTACTTTATTTCTATACTGTCCAGGGTGAAGACCCTTATTACACGGAGAATGGTGGAGGCCAGGGCTATAGCTCAGGACCTGGGGCCTCCCCTGAGAATCAGGGAAAGGCCAATGTGACCCGAGGGGCTCAGGAGAACGGGACCGGCCAGGCCACTTCCAGAAACGGCCATTCAGCAAGACAACATGTGGTGGCTGACACAGAACTGTGATTTGGCTGGGTGGGCAAAACTAGGTGGTATCCAGGAAAGTGGCATCTCTGTCTCTGACTTCATGCTGCCTTCAACTCATGTCCAACCTTCTCCTATTACATACACTTCTGAGACTGTTCCTGGGACTCTTCACTTTTAGGGAGGCAGATAAACTGCCCTCTGCACATTCAGCTTCCTGAATCCAATCTCTGACCTTTGGGTCAAGTTGTGGTGGGAAGAAGCCTAGGTCTAGAGGAGCTGCCAAGAAGGTTGGTGGCTATGTAGCACTTGCCCTGGACCCTTTTCTCCTCTCTTGCCCCTGCACAGGAACTTTCCGGAAGACTAGCTTCTCTAAGCCACAACTTCTTCCCAGGAAACTTTGGTTTTTTTACTGCTTCTTCCCCTACTTTAGGGAAACCAAGGTAATCACTGGCACATGCTCCCTTGAAAGGGTACAGCCAGAAAAGTGCTATTTTAAAATACATCCCTAAAAAAACTACATCCCTTATAACTTCAAGACACTATGGATTTAGTTACCAACTTCTCTCTTGTTCACCTGTTCCTGCATGTCTGTCTACAGAGGCCAGGACAACTTTCTGTCTGGAGCCTGCTCAATGTTTTGGAGCAACAGTTCAACCTGATCCCTTGGGCCCACATGGAAATTCTCATTGGTTCAATGTAGACAGGACAGTGGAACTAGACTTTGAACTGAGCCTATGTTTTTTGTTTTATTTTGTTGCTGGGGATTGAACCCAGAGCTTTACACATGTTGAGCAAGTGTTCTACCATTAAGCTATATCCCCAGCCCACCTCCCTCTTTTTATTTAGAGACAAGGTCTCATGTATGTGATCAGGCTTGCTTTGAACTATATAGTCCAGGCAGGCCTTAACCTTAAACTCTTGCTTTAGGCTTCCAAGTAGCTTGGATTACAGGCTTGAGCTACCAGGGACAGCTGAGCTAAACCTCCTGACCTGAGCTCTTCGGAGGAATCCTTTTGCTCTGAGGCCCCTGGCCTTCTCTAAACTACATGACTTCCCGCTCCCTCTGACTCCTGGGGGAGCTGTGGTCTCAGTCCCCTGGTAGATTCTTTTCTGTCTGTGCCTTTCCTAGTCCAAACCCCTTCACTATTTTATACCCCTTTGTGATCAGAGGTTCAGAATATCTACAAAGACTACAAGATTCCTCTCCTGGAGTTGACCCAGGTTCCTTTCTTTTATTTTTCCAAAGGGGAGAAGAGGGGTCCCAATTTTAATGATGGCTAGGAACAAAACTGTCCAGAGATGAGAGGATTGGGTGGATTTTCTTCTGAATAAACATGATGAGTGGGAATGATGTAATTAAAGTGATGATGAAATCTTTGCTGTGACCCTATAATGTTGAGTGTGCTAACTGACTGGTTTCCATATCAGGCTTGGGAAGATTGTGTGTCAGTATGGGGGAGGTCAACTGGCATAGGGGAGGGACACAGGTACCAGTCAGGATGTGAACTTGTGACTTTGTGAAAAGTTCCCTTCCATGTTGGGAGGCAGAGAGGCTGGAAGCTTTCCATAGTAGGGAGAAGGGAGGCTGCAATGCTCTTTCAAAAGGGTGAGGCATGTTGGATATTCAGAAACATCTTTTTGAGAAGAGAGGCATGTGGGTGGCTGCATGCAAAATAAACAAAAAAAGGGAAAGGATTTGTATTATCTGAGCATCCTCTAACCCAGCTCATAGCATAACCAGGAAGGACTTTGTGAGGTCTATTCTGGATTTGGTTACCAATCCCAGATTACAGCAGCCACATATAAGTACTTGCTCACACCAGATTCTAGGTGACCTGCCCTCATGCCATAGGAAGTGGAAGAGGGGTGCTGCTGGACTTTCAGAGGCCTCTAGAAACACCCCTAATTGCATAGGGGGTTAAAGGCTAAACAAAAATTTATTCCTTCAGTCTTTTCTTGTTAAAATCAAACACATCTTCAACATATTTATTTCTAGTTTTTGTCTAACTTCGCTAATGGAAACTTCCCCCTAGGATTAAGGAAACTAAAGGACAAGAGTTGACCTTGCCCAAAACGTGGTGGCTGTTTGGGGGATCACAGAAAGGCAAGATGGTGATTGAACATAAAATTCTAGTTAGCCTCCATTTGATAACATGTTTTACAATGAATGACCAGTTAAGGGTCTGGCCCTGGTTAGTGGTGTCTGGAAGTAATAAGTTCTGGGAATGGAGTCTTTGGAAACATTAGAGGGAGGGAAAAAAGCAGCTAGGCCTCAGCGCCATTTTACTCTGCGTTTTTGAGAGTAAAGGCTTTAGGGGAAAGGTATGTATGTTCTGGGGATAGATGGAGTAGTGTCCATGATGGCTTAGTAGCTTACTCTAAAGGCCTCGTTTGCTTCCTAAATCATCATTTTCCCATCAGGCCTAAAGATCGATGCAGCAATGGCACCACCTGCTGGCCTTCCTGGGTTCCCACTGTTCAGTCTCAGTACTGGTATTTTGTGTTTGTTGGGTTTCTCTCTTGTGTCTGCCTACCCTTAACAATCTAGTTCAGTTTACTGCATTATTAACAGACACACACACACACACACACACACACACACACACACACACAAACACGGACAAAAAGGTAACAATGGAGAGGATTTTAAAGATACATTTAGTTCAACTCCCTGTGTACAACAAACCCACACCAAGGATTTAGGAAGGATGTCCTGAATGTGAGGCTTCTTTTCATCTTAGCTTCCTGCTCTTCTTCAGAGGCTTCTAGGTTCCTTTAATCGGGTATCTTGGTGCCAGTGGCATGTTTCAGAGTGAGTTTAGAACTACATTTTTGCATCATTTCACCACTTCATACTGTGCAGAATTCAAAAGCCTAGCAGGTCCTGAGCCTAGAACAAAAATCCTATGAAGCTATGAGGCTCTACATTCACTATGGTTGTACACATGGGCTCTTGCCAGATTTTCATATAAACAGATATATGACAGTGTCCTTCAAGTCTGAACAAGCATACTACTCTCTTTCTAGTTCTTCTAAATAAATCAAACTTATGTCCCCTTGTCATGACATAAGCTCAGGGAAAGGCTAACTTTTTTTTTTTTTTTTGGCAATAGGATGCTACTCATTTTCTTATAAACCTACTCATAGCCCAAGGATTTTCTATTGCAATTTAGCCATTCAACAAGTCTTATCAAGGACACTGTGTGGCTGCCGCTCTAAAGACAGGATAAAGCAGACATTCAAAGAGCTTTAGAAAAGGAGAAAGACAGCAAAATATTTTAGCTCAGTAGAAATATACATACATTTTCAGGTGATATTCAGAACTATGATAAGCTTCCTCTTCAATATGTTCCAAGACCCTCGTTACAGACTGAAACCTTAGGTAGTACTGAGGCCTGCAGACAATCACTGTGATATTTTAGGAGTTGACCTGATAACCATTACAGCCACCAAAGGACAGAACACTATTTGAGGAATTGCCTCTAAGAGATTGGACTGTAGGCATGTCTATGTGTGGTTTTTCTTTATTGTTGATCAATGTAGGCAGTCCTGTGAGGTATAAGAAAGATAGCAGGATATGAGCCTGAGAACGAGAACATTCTCCCACAATCTCTGCTCCAGTTTTTGCCTCCAGGTTTCTGTCTTGAGCCCTTGCCCTAACTTCCCTTGATGTAAGTCAGGTAAACTCTTTCATCTCCAAGTTGAGTTTGGTCAGTGTTTGATCATATTAACAGAGACAAAACTAGGACAGCAATGAACTATTCTTTTCATAGCTCTTTGTGGAACTTTTGTAGGAGCCTCCATAATTTGGCTAGCCATTTTAGACACCACTGGCAAACAAATTGATGAAATTGTTTTACATAAGTTAGTATTCAATAAGCAAAAGACTGTCTGCTTTGTCTTCCCTGAGCATGGCTTACCAAAGATGAACACAACACAGTGTAATTCGGGGATGGCAGCACCAGAAGATGAAGCAATCAGAGCAACCATTCAGCAGAGATGGACTCTGGCATTGTAAGGGTCTTAGACAAAACTATAGGCCAGCAGTTATTCTAAGCTTTAACTCATCTGAATGTCATTGGCCTTGGTCAATTAATTCACTATCCTCTGAGCTTCATGGATTTCCTAAGTTACACTTGGTTCATGAATGAAACTGCTTGGACCTGCCTGAGCTACTTTGTAGTCAACACGTGAGGCTTTGGAGTCAGACAAGCCACTGTTGGATTCAGCTCTGATATTAGTTATGTGACCTTGTATTACATTTCAAATTCTCTTCATTCTCTGTTTCCTCATTTGTGGAAAAGGGGAGAAAATAATATATAAAAATATGTTATGCCACAAATAACTGCCCCATGTCTTCAATAGGGTGGGACAGAATCTCAGAAGTAATTAGCTCGTTGGTCAAAGAAAACTCTTTAGTAACATTTGTTTAAAGAGAGCAGGAAAGATACTGGAGGGATGGCTCAATGGCTAAGAAAGCTTATTGTTCTTGTAGAGAATGGGGTTCTGCTCCTAATACCAACAACAGATGGCTTACAACTATCTGCAATTCCAGTTCTAGGGGATCTGCTGTCTGCTGCTCTCTGGACTCTGCAGGCATCAGCATAATACATGGTATATATGAATTCATATAGGTGCACACAAATACATTAAATCTTTAAGAGGACGAACAACCAAGATGTTTTTCTGACCTCAGACTGAAAATAGCCCAGAGTGGAGACTTTGTTCAAAAGCTAAATGTCTTTGCATAATAATCTACTGTTTTCAAGAAGATATGGGAAGCAGTAGAGAGATGGATGAGAATCTTAGAAAGGTAGAAACATGGTTGCAGCAGGGCACTTGGTGCAGAACAACTGGGAAGGACCTGGGAGCATAAATAGAGGACTTTAAGTGTGGCTGCATTGGTGAACCTGTAAGTATTCTGCTGCGTTGTGCCTACTGTCAGTAAAACTCTTTGTACAAAATGCCTGGTTGTTGGGTAGAAGAGGAGGAGGAGGAGGAGGAGGAGGAGGAGGAGGAGGAGGAGGAGGAAGAGGAGGAAGAGGAGGAAGAGGAGGAAGAGGAAGCAGTTAGTATCTTCCAGAAGCAATTTGAGGAGCATGAATTCAGCTGGCCCAGGAATTCATAAGGAAACTTGAATATGTCAGCCCTTGGAGGTCTTGGGAGAACACACAGTTCTGAAATAATTTTGTATGAGGGGCTCAGGCTTTTGAAACAAACAAACCATGATTTAAGGAGGCTGATAAAAATCAGGTTACATAGGATTAGATGAAAGAATGTACAAGAAGCAATTAGCTCAGAACATAGACCTTGATTGATAAGCACTCAAGCAAAGGCCTTTATTATTTTAATTTATTATTCATTTCCTCTTATTTTCACCCCTTTGAGCTTCAAGGCTTCATAATCTACTCATAAATTATGTTACACATTTATTCTACTAGCATCCATCAAATTATCTTCCTATGTACTAGGTATATTTAATAGCTACTGAGGGCTTAATATGTACTAAGTACTTGACACAACTTATTTCATTGAATCCTCAGATCAACCTTAGGGAATAACAAATGGATTCCCGTTTGTTACATGACTCTTTCTTGAAGAGACTTGAATAAACCTCTCTTCAACCCCCTAACACTAGATATGAGAGTAAAAAGGAGAGGAAAGAAAACTCTGAATAAAGTCAGGGGTCTGGAATGGGGTGATGTTACCTTTATTCTGCTGATTAGGGTTGCCGAGCTTCTTGGAGCAAGTTTGATCTTCAAAGTTAGGGTATTTAATTTCTTTTTGTTGTTTCATCTTTGTGTATGACTACTTAACAAACCAAGACCAACAACAACCAAGAACCAACCAACAACCCATATCCCACCCCTTAGGGATCTAGCATTTATATACCCTCTGAAAAGTTCCCAGAATCCCAAATGTCACACAATTGCCGAAACTATCTGCAGCTGGCAAAATCACACACGCCCGAGAGCATGAGGCAAATCAAAGTCAGCTGCTGCAAAGCAGCTCCATATCCCCACACATGGGATTAAAATAAAATACATAATATTTCTGTGTTTTTAAAAGAAACCAAAATTCCAAAATTCTCACTGCATAAGGGTAGCTGGGTTTTCACAGTTCCTACAGTTCCTAATGGTGTGAAAAATGGTGACATCAGGGTCCTAGCACATCTGGCAAAGCTGCCTGTCAGCTGATTTGATTCTTTCATATTTCCTGAGCACACTACAGCAAGGAGAAAGAGAAAGAAAGAAGAAAAGGGATTGATTTAAGTTGCCAATAGTTAGAAGTTGACTACTTTACCCTAATGCAGCACAACAGCAATAAATAATCACTGAAGGGTGGGGAATGACTTTCCTATAATCAGTTATTAAAGGCTTGTATCCCTAATTAGTCTATTAGTTAGAACTTTTTCTCCTTTCCACATGTTATCAGCCTGACAAAGCAGAGAAAACCCAGCCTTCAGGGCAGAAAACAGGAGAAAAAGATGCAGCAGATACAAACAGCTGTGCTTCTGTATGTTTTAAAAGCACAGCTCTTAGTGCCTGGGGCAAATCCACCTGCTACAAGGAAAGAAACATTTATCCAAAACCAAAGGGCTGTTGTCTTTGTTGAACAGAAAGGGGAAAGAATGTTTTAATCTTCAAAGAAAAAACTACTATAATGACCTAATACTATAATCACAGGAAGACCTGTGAAGGGCAGTTCCACTGAATGAATACACACACACACACACACACACACACACACAATTAAGTACACAAATTAATCCTTGTGGTGGCAGTGGGGGCTCCTCACTACCCACTCCAATGTTCTGGGTTCCCGGATGAAATACACACACACACACACACACACACACACACAAAGCCTTTATATTTTGATATGCCTAAAACAGCTCAATGGCTGCTTTACTTCCTAACCTCATCGCTAATCCACCTCCCTCCAATATTTCCAAGTCATTATGTACTAAAATCTATATTCCACATTTGCTGCCCCAGACCCAGTCAGGCAGCCCTCTTGGGGCCACTCCTGCTCCTACATGGTGGCTAAGCTCTCTGCCCTGCACCTTCTCAGGTGTGGCTTCTCTCCTCCACCTTCTCAAGTATTGGTGGATCTTCCCTTCTTTCTCCTTTGGTCCCTTGCCCTGGAATCCTAAATGTCCTGCCTCTGTCTGCGCTGCTCAGCCATTGGCTGCTGGCAACTTTACTTACCAATCAAAACCAACTAGGAGCATGGTCCCTCAGTGTCTTGCGTGCAGAAGTACGGATTCTCGTGCAATTTTGGGAACCCAAATTAACATAATACAAGCAGCATTAGACCAAACCTCACTACAAATAGATGATAGATAGATAGATAGATAGATAGATAGATAGATAGATAGATAGATGATAGATGTATAGATAGATAGATATCTAAGTGCCTAATGTCATTTCTGTCCTTCATATTTATAATAACTTGTTTGATGATTTCATTGATGTTTTCAACGTTGTTTCTGTCATTCTTTCCCAGTTGTTTCTGGGAATTCTCAAAAAGAAGGTGCAAATGAGCCCTGATCCCAACTGTGGTCAGTCATGAAAATTACTTTGCTCTTCTTCTCCTGTCTTAGTACCCACTGGTTGTGGCTTCCTGCCCACCAAGGTCTTGGAAAAGCATTTGATCAAATTTCTTCTATGTGAGGGTGTGGTAATACATGCCTCTAAACCTAATACTTGGGAGGCTGAGGCAGGAGGACTACAAATTTGAGGCCAAACTGGGATACATAACATATGTTTGTAGCTTCAGGAAACAGCCACCAACATAGCTGACATTACCTGATATGACTCACAAGTCACTGTTAGACAGTCCCCAAAGCCCTGGGCCTCAGTGCTGTTTTGATCTCTATGAAAGAGATAATAGGAGAGGACCACTGCCCTCCTAATCCTTCTGTGCTTTTCAAGTTCCTAAGCTCCCTCTATCCTTTGCTGAGTTACTAAACAGACATCTGATGAACATGAAAACCATCTGATACAGGGTGGGATGTTGGAGCAAGTGTTTACAACATCTGTTTTATCATTTTGGTTAATTCTCATAACAGCCATGTGCTGGGATATTATCAAATCCATTTTGCAGAAAGGAAAAATGGAGACTCAGAGAGGTAAATTTGGCCAGACATCTGCTATCCAAAACATAACATTTAGTAAGAGTTTGAAAACTGTTTGGTAATGAGCAAAATTGTAAATATGGAGTAAATAGATCCTGACTTCTGGTAATCTTGGAGCCTGAAGGTGTCCAGTGACATACAAAGATGATCTGTCAACTGAAGTTATCCTTTAGAGTACAAAAGGGGACAAAGATTTGAGTACAGGATTAGCCTCAAGATCACTTTTAGCCCATTTCTTCGTATTCTGATTAACTTTTCCCAATCAAACTGCCTTATATATCAAAAACCCTTCAGCAGTTTTGTGTTTCCATACCCGTGCCATTTGTGTCTTAACATTGCTTTCTCCTCTGGAGCTGGAAGGTGGAAGGAAAGAGCAGATGGGGTGGTTGGTGGTGGTAGAGAATACCTAGACTTGGAACCCAACCACAAATTTCTGTTGCCTGGTGACTAGCTAGGTAACCTATGACAAATTGTGTTCCATTGATCTACTTCAGTTTCCTAAATGCAAAATGAGAAAAGTCAACTGCCAAGTGAAAATGTTACTGTGAGGATCAAGTGAAGTAATATAACTAATACATAGATGGAGAGGATTTTTAAATTGTAAAGCATCGCCACATACATGTAAGAGAAATAAAATACTGGCTGTTATCATCCCCATTTTTCAGTTAAGAAAACTGAAGACTCAGATTAAAAATCATTTGAAAACAGTAAGCAATTCTAGTATTTAAATCTAGCTTTCTGTCTTCTAGCCAGGTGTCAAACACTTGTATTCTTAGCACTCAGAAGACTGAGGCAGGAGGATTATGAGTTTGAAGTCTGCTTGGCATACATAGTAAAGCATTGTCTCAAACAAACAAACAAACAAAACAAATAAACAAAATTAATCAGAACAAAAGAAGCCTGGTCTTACCACATTTCAGAGTACTACTATATTTTCCCCAGTCTACCTTTTATTTAATGGGAACGTGCATGCTTCTTCCTAACATCAGGTATTGTAATTGGCCTGGAGAACATTGGTGTAGAGGTCTCACTATCGCAGGGAAAGCAGATGTCACAGAAGTAAACAGTAGTGTTGATTAGCAACAGCTAATGTCATAAAAGAGAATGGACTCAGAACAGAGATGCAAGAGAACACAAAAGGGATAGCTGAAGTTGAGTAGGATGTAACAGGGAGAGTGTTCACTGCTGAGTGGGGAGGAGGCTGCTGTTTTAAAGCATGCAATTAAGGAAAGTGTGTGTGTGTGTGTGTGTTTGTGTGTGTGTGTGGGGGGGGTGTGTGTGTGTAGATACAATTAAGGACAAACCTTTGAGAACTAGTGAGCCAGGTGAAGAGGTTTAGCACTGTCTTAGGATTTCTATTGCTGTGAAGAGACACTATGACCACAGCAACTCTTACAAAAGAAAACAGCTAACTGGGGGTGGCTTACAGTTTAGAGGTTTAGCCGGGCAGTGGTGGTGCACGCCTTTAATCCCAGCACTTGGGAGGCAGAGGCAGGTGGATTTCTGAGTTTGAGGCCAGCCTGGTCTACAGAGTGAGTTCCAGAACAGCCAGGGCTACACAGAGAAACCCTGTCTCAAAAAACCAAAAAAAAAAAAAAACAAAACAAAAAAAAACAAACAAAAAAACAGTTTAGAGGTTTAGTCCATTATTATCATGGTGGGAAGACAGGTGCTGAGGAAGGAGTTGAGAGTTCTACATCTAAATCTATAGGCAGCAGGGAAAAGAATGTTAGTCACTAGGCCTAGTGTTGAGATTCTGAGACCTCAAAGCCCACCCACTAGTAAAACACTTCCTCCAATAAAGTCAAACCTACTTCAACAAGGCCAGACCTCCTAATAGTGTTATTCCCTATGAGGCTATGGGGGGGGGGGCATTTTCTTTCAAGCCATTACAGAATCTCACATAGTTTTGAGTAAAGGAGTGATTGATATTTCTGGAAACTGTTCAGCCTGGAATATTTGTTGTCTTTTGTCTGAGCAACTATAATAGAAAACCATTGACTGGATAGATTACACAACAGGTGTCTATTATATTTCTAGAGGCTGAGCAGCCCAAGATCAAGGTGGCCGGGAAGTCTGTTTCTGGTGAAGGTCAGCCTCTGTTTTTACAGTTGTTTATCTTGTCTTATTGGTGTTTTTTCAAGTGGCAGAATGCAGTAAGAATGAGCAAGTTCCAAGGTGTATCCTTTTATATATTTTTTAGATATGTAGCCTAGGTTGGTCAGGAACTCGTAATGTTCCTGCTGTGACTCTAAAGTATGGAGATTGCATTTGTATGCAGCTTGTACCCTGCAAATGCCCCTTCTTTAAAGACATCAATTCCATCCACAGAAGTTTCACTTTTAGGACCTAACTACATTCCAAAAGTTCTAATTCCAAATACTATCACATTGGATCTCTAGATTTGAAAATATTTTTTAAGAGAGCACACATACAAGCCACAGCAGATGTGGGCTTGAATCTGAGCCTGGTGAGGCTGGAAGCAGAAAGTGTAGGTGGGCTGGAGACAAATGTGGAAATTCAGAAAAGAAATAATGGTCCCGATGAGGAAATAGAGAGGAAGAGGACCTCTGAGATTTGATTTTAAAAGTAGAGTATAGATATGATATGATGTCCTGTAGAGTCGTTTCCTTACTGAAACATGCTCTCCTGGAGGCAATCTTCTTAAGATTCAGGAAGCAAACTAAATTCACAAGGCTCAAAACTGAGGAGTCTCAAGAAGCTCCTGAAATTTACAAGCCACAAGGTCCCTCCCTAAGATTATATAAGCAGCAACAATAGCTGGGGAGAGAAGATGACTGTAAATAGGGCAGGAAGTTCCACAGTTGCAGATTTGATGAGCTGTCATTCATGGTGAGAGTGGGTTTTACAGTTGATGCAGCTACCTTCAGTCATCCATGTTCCTATAAGGCACCCCAACAAAATTCACTGGTTCACTAAGCTGAACTTGAATGGAATAATTTCTTTGGTTGTCATAGGTTGGTTTGTATATATCTCCCAGGAAAAGTCATAGAACATGGTGATTGACTTGGAGGGAGTGAAAAATACTTGATGACATTCTGGTTTCTTCTGTCAGGTGCAAAGGGTAGGGGGTGGTGCTCCTTATTGGACTCATTTACACTAGTGGTAGAATGCTTTACGATGTGTTCTGCATGAACTTGTATCTAGTTTGCTCTAACAACCAATGAATCAAGGATGCTTTTGTCCAAAAGTGAAGGTATACATGGGAGAATATATATTGGTGTTGGAGCAACCAGAGAGAAGGAGGATACAGTTTCCTCTGGGCTTTTTATTCCCCTGAACTCCTTCACTTTCAATATTTAGAAACTGTTGAAAATTAACCATGCACATTATCTTAGGTGCGGAAAGAAAACACTGATCTTAAAAGACTTTACAATATACTGCAGAAATATCAACAGGTGCATGTATATCTAACAGTGGTTAAAAAGCAGAATGAATATGATGCTAGAAAATCATCAAGGAGGAAGAGGCTGTGTTGGCCTTTAAAGAAAGGGTGTATGTGGGGTGGGGTGGGGGGGCTGTGTCAGAAGTGGAGATCTATTATCTTCCTCTAGTCATTTCCACCTTATTTTTCAAGACAAAATCTTTCACTAAATCATGAGCTCAGGTTTCCGATAAACTGGCCAGCAACCAGCCTGCTCCACTCCCCATCACTGGGATTACAAAAAGGGGTTTTGGGGTTTTTTTGTTTTTGGCAGAAACATAGGCTAAGAGACTGTGGAAGATGTCCCAGAAGGACAGCAAGGTGACAGATTCAGGAACTGCCAACTGGTTTACCTGCCACAGACACCTGCAGAGGTCTGAAGTTGGTGGTTATGGTACTCTGAGAAGTTTCAAAATGCCCTGAATACAAATCTCTGCTTCTGCGTGGGTGTGCATTTTTCTGGAAAGAGAGGGTCGACAGCTCTTCCCCAGTTCTCTTAAGGGTCTAATTGAGAGAATTCTCAAGAAAACATCTCCTGAGCAAGAATTTACAGGTAGACAAGAAGCATAATCTGGGAATCTCACCACACAGGCCCTTAGTTACCTGAGCCCGACCCACATCTCTTATTCTTTATCTTACAAGAGGTGTGGCAAAAGAGAAACTTTGGAAGAAAAGATCAGAGGAACCAAGACCAGTGAAGATCTGGACAGCGCCGAAGCAGCCCTCAGGCGTTTTTGCAGCGAGAGTGTAGTTGGCTAGGTCTTCTGCCGCAGTTCAGACAGAAGGGCGGCGGCGACCGCGTTCCCAGCAGGCGCAGCGCCGGACTTGGCCGCAGGGTGGCGCGGCGCGGACGCGGAGCGTGGGAAGAGCGGGCGGAGCTCTTGAAGCTGAGTCCGCAGTGTTGCGCCTCCGCGGGTCGCCGCGCATCGGGGCCGCGATTGCTGTGCAGCTCCGGAAGCCGGGGGCCGCTCAGGTAGGAGCTGCGGCACGGGATAAGCCAAGCCGGCCGCGCGTGACCTCTGCTTGCCCGGTCCGGCCGCGCCTACCCCTCCGCTGCTGCCTGGCAGGCAGGCGGGCGCGGACGGTGGCCTGAGAGGCGCAGGCCTGAGGGGCCGCAGACCGGGGCGCAAGAACCTGAACGGTGCCCCGTGACTCGGCTTCCCAGTAGGCGGCGAGCGTGGTATTGCGTAGGGGTGCGGCGACTTGGAGAGGCTTCGGGGGAGGGAAGCGGAGACAGGTGGTTGAGGGACGAGGGACGAGGACCGGCGCAGTACATTCGAGACGTAGGAGCTTGCTCCTTCTAGCTCTTCAGAGGCACGGAGGTGCGTGAGGGAAGGCCAGGGCGTAGCTTGGGACACGCAGGTGCAGTCAGAGGAGATGCCACCAGGCAGGTTCTCTGCGGTCCCCCACCCTCCCATTAATAACGTGGGTGTGGTAGTGGTGATGGGAGACTTGGATGGCGCTCTGAACTGGCCTTCAGCGGCCCCCTGACCCGCGTGCGTATCCACCAGCCAGAGACGCCTGCGCTGCTGAGTTGGGGGAGGAGCAAGCCCTTGGAGTAGCTGTTCTGGCAACCTAGGCAGCAGCAGATATGGAGCAGCTAGGTCTGAGTTGTGGATCACTCTATATGTGCTGCAGTCCAAGTTCCTAGGTGGTGGGTCAGCTTCCCTATGGAGGAAATGGGGCTACGGGGAAACAGGGTGAATTTACTCTGGACCCTTTTCTGGTTGACATTTGCCAAATATGCCCCCCCCCCCCCCAACACACATTTAGTGTAATTTGTTTTTTAGTGACAGCAAATGACAGAGCAGTGGACAGCTGGCCCAGCCAAACCTGTTGCTGTTGCAGTGCCTGTTGTGTCAGGAGAGAGGGGTTTCTGGACCTTACCCCTCCCTTGCCCAGTCTCTTGGATGCCCTCCTGCCAGACTGTATAGAGTCTGTTGTTAGCCAGGGTGGTGTTGGTGTTGTGGCCTCCACCTGCCACCCAACAGGGGAAGAAGAATGCAAGAGCCAAGGAAGTCTCTCTGTCTTCTGGGATGGAAGGAGCAGGTATAGACAGGGCTGAGGCAGCAAGAGCCTGGGTTTCTTTGGCACTGGTGGCAAGAGGATTGTATGCCAGCCCCTTGGGCTGGTTTCCACTCCTGGCCTGTCTGTGGCATTGGATAACTGCATTGGTGCTAATGGTGCCACCATGTTATGCAACACTTATATAATCTCCCGTGGTGATAGCTCTGTCTCTGTTCTGAGGTCACACTGATAGGGTGTCCATGTCCATGTAGGAGAAAGGATCTGTGGAAGTTTTTGGATAGAGCTATTTCCCAGTTCATCCCCAGACAGGCTCATTTTGATCCTGGAACAGGACGAGGTTGACCAAACAGGTGCCCAGTAGTAAGAAAGGTGCTGGCTAGGCAGTGTTCTCCATTTCATCCTGCCTAGTGAATTGTTTGGTTAAGTGGATGCCATCCTCCCTGGCATGGCAGGTGGGTATGGTGGAATGCCCCCAAGGTCTGGATTATATCATACATTGTGCTTGATAGTAAGGATTAGTTCTGACCTTGAGCTTTTGAGCAACAGACTAGAACAGTGATACTGGCATTACAAGACATTTGGAGCAGGCCTAGGGGACAAGAGGTGGTCAGGGAAGGGTGTACAGGGAAGTGGATCAGACAGCAAAGATAAACATGGTGTTCTTTTACTGTACTCTCCACTGGCTGTCCCTGGTTACCAGGGCAACAGAAGCAGTGGTGAAAATCATGCTTTCCGTTCAGTGGAAAAATCTGGCTCCTCCTCCTCCTGCTCTTTCAATTGCTGCCAACCTTACCCATTGGGAGGATGGTGTCCCTAGGGATCAAAGACTCCATCGTACCCCCCTTATACCCTTCATTGTCCATTTTTTATAATCTCCCCCTTTCCTGTGTCCTCTTGCTCCTCTAAAGCTCTACAGTTGGCAGCTGTGTGGGAGTTGAATACACGGAGGTGGATGGGGGAGGGGAGGGCATGGACGTCATCACAGGGCAGGGCTAGCCAAGCGTGGGCAGAGATATGATGCAGCAATGACAGGAACATGGAGAGGATCAGGAATTGATCAGCTCCTTGACAGGTTGTTTTTAGGATGGTAGACAGGTGGAAAGGGGAGAGATGGTAGAGGGCCTCTCAGCTCAGGTTTGTGGGAAGTATCGACATGCCTCATGATGAAAACCAGGATTCATTCATTTAGCAGTTATTGTGCACCCCCTGAATTAGGTGAGGTTCTGGAATCTTGGAAGCCACAGAGGTAGCAGTGAGCCTTGACCTTGAAGATGTTTGTATGCACAGGAGGAGGATGAGTATATGGAGTAAGATTCTGCATCATTATAAGCCTGGGAGAGGGTGGGGGAGTTGGTACAGGCAGAAGACAGGCAAGATACCAGACTGTGGGAGTTAGAGTGAAGCCTGTGGAAATGGAAGGGAGAGGCAAGTCAGACAGCCATTTTGGTTTGGGCACAGGACACGGAGAAGGAAGGTGCTAAAATTTTGAGCCATAATTGTTGGTGGAAATAGGAAAGTTAGTATTCAAACTTGTTCAAGGGAGACTCATTTGATTTCTTTTTCGGTATCTTCAGAATGAAGTTGGGAGATCAAGTATAGAAACATTTATGGTCAGATATACAGAGTTTGAAATGGAAGTTCTGGGAAGAGGTTCTAGGAAGAACTTGAAGGTACATATGTATGCCTTATTCTTGTTTATTATCCCAAGACCCCTTCAGACTGCTGGACTAGTGTCTGTCAATCATCTACATTTTCTACCAGACCTTATCTATTTTTAAAATGCAGATACTTGTTTACATGTTTTTCTTTTTAGTAGACATGTCTGAGTACGTGAAAAATTGACACATGCAGATGTACATCTTCCCCATATTGCATTCCTGGCTATTGCCATTCACTTAGAGAGTAGTTCTCAACCTGCTGGTCACAACCCCTTTGGGGATAGAACAACCTTTTAATTGGGGTCACCTTAGACTATGGTAAAACACAAATATTTGCATTATTATTCATAACAGTAGTAAAATTACAATTATGAAATAGTAACAAAGTAATTTTATGATTGCAGGTCACCACAACATGAGGAACTATATTAAAGGATCGAAGCATTAGGAAGGTTGAAAACCACTGGCTTAGATAGAGGCTCAAAAAGTGCTATAGGACCTTGCCTCTACAAGTATGCTTTTGACATGCTTATTTTCTATCACTTACAGAGCAGAGGCACAGAGTCAGTGGACCTTGCCATCTACACCGTCCTAGATGCACTACTTTCCTTTCCAGGTCTTAGCATCTAATAAGGAATCTACTTTTTTCCATCTCTGAAGCCCTGAGAAATGATGTCTACAGCCATTTACAGTTTTGCTCAAGTTTCTGATTCAGGCTAGGTTTTTAGAGTAAGCAGTCTGGATCTTTTATAGTGCTTTGTAGAGCAAGTAGCAGAAATGGAGGCCTGAATCTCACAGTAGGAGTATATAGGTACATGGTGGCCTCTGTTCCTCTTTGAAACATAAAATGCTAAAAGAACAGATCCAAATGAACAAAACTATGAACAGGTGTCCATTTTTGTACTTTATTGGATATTAGAAACGTCTGTTGCTTATATATTACCACAGTGACATGGTTAAATAGGTCCAATAGCCATAGACCTGCAAGCTTGAAATATTTACCATCTCACCTTTTAAGGCATTAAAGATTAAAAATTTGCCAACCGGGCTTTGGTGGCCACACATGTCTTGAATCCCAGCACTTGGGAGGCAGGTGGATACTTGTGAGTTTGAGGCCAGCCTGGTCTATGGAGCAAGTTCCAGGATAGCCAAGACTACATAAAGAAATGCTATCTCAAAAAACCAAAAGGGGGGGGGGGGGAAGGAGGGGGGATATTGCTGGGACTGGTTTGGACATTAAAGGTCTTGAAGATTGTGTATTAGATATTTATAGTGACTTCATGAGAAAAAAAATAGATGGTCAGAATTATTCTGTATTGGGAAACTTCTTTCTTTTCCAAGCCCTTTCTCTAGAGACTGGAAGGTACCCCACCCTGTCTTAGGGCCTGGAGTCTATAGAGTTCCTGAGCAGAGCTGGGTTATGGCCCTAATTTGAAAAGTTGTTGTGCCTGCTTCTCAGGTTTGTGCAGAGAAGCTAGAATGACCCAAACCCAATCTTAGGGCAGAAGAAGGGAGATTAAGGGGTTCTTCAGTATCCTTCAGAATATTTTCTGGTAGTTTTGTTTTGCCCTTTGTCCCCAAGTATGCCAGTCTAGATATTATCTACAAGTTGCCTCTGTGTCTTGTCTGATCATGGTGGCCATCCACATTTTAAAAACAAGCCCTAGGTTTGGGATTGTTGGAGGGGTTGTCTGGGACTGGAATCAACCCCAGGCTGATTCTTGCACCTCATCTTCCTAGAGCCCTTTTGTTTCCTGATTTCTAACCCTTGTTGACCTGGTCCTCAGCCTGGAGTCTTAAATCACTCCCATCCTCTGGCTGGGAATGGGAGAGGATGAGAGTGATTTTAGACTTGTTGCTGTGAGCTAGCAGCAGCACCACCACAGCTGGAGAAGTTTGGTTTAGGGGTAAGGTATGAATTGAAAGATGTAAGTGGCAAGAGGAAACCACATGTTCAGATCAGTAGGCAGGTTTATTCCCATTACAGTGGGTGGGGGTAGGGGGAGAAAGGAGGAGGTGTCAGTAGAAGGAGGGTACAAAGGGTCCAGAAGAACAAAGACAGTAGCTAACAACTCCCAGAGCCGATTTTGGCTGATTGTGGTGAGACTGTCTCCAAGAACTTCGTCTTCCCCTCCAGATACTTCAAAAGGCCTTATCAAACACCTTTACTACTTTTCATTTGTAGAGTTAGGATAGCCCTGTACTATAGAGGCCTTTCATTTGTAGAGTTAGGATAGCCCTATACTATAGAGGTTTAAGTACTGTTGAGACAAATGCACCGATGTGAGTAATTCATTTATCATCTGGATATTCATTAAGGATCTGTGTTGGGCAGTGTATGAAGTTCTGAGGAGACCAGAAAGTAAAGCACTTACAGTCTGGTCTGGAGGTTCATCAACAGTTGAACCAATTTTTATACCGTTTGTGGTAGATTATATGGCTTAAAGGATGTCTGTATCTGTCGTGTTTGTTCCTCTCACCTTTATCCTGGATTCAGAATTTGGCACACAATAGGCATCCAGATAATTAATTGACTGACCATCCTTACTTTGTTTTCCTTAGAGATATTCAGAAAATAGTTGAGTAGGTAGACAGAAGAGAGGAACTCAGCAGCAAGAGTGTCATGTTTGGGAAAAGTTAGCATTCTAGTATATACTGGTGATGTGATGGTGTTTAAGGAAAAGGATAGAGAAGGGGTGAGGCTACATGGGTATGAGAGAATCCAGGGTCAGTGGACCTATGAGAACAGTGGTCAGAGGTTTAGCATCATCAGTTACTGAAGAGGACTAGAGAAAAATGCAAAGCTAGTGTGGCAAGGAAAGGGATTGAACAGGAGAGTAGAAGCTAGTGTGAGGTATCAGTGGATCAGGATGAAAGTAGATATGAAGCCCATGATTCCTAGGTGAACAAGCTGGCAGGGATGGAGAAAAGACAGCTCTGTTCTGCAGGTCTCCATTGAAAAACTACCAATGTATGTCCCAAAATACTACTCAGTGATTTTTCTGTGGTGGGGCAAATGCATAGTTATTTGCTATGTGGTGGGACAAATGCATAGCAGCATATGGCTGCTCTCTGTAAGTATTTACACTATTTATTTTACCATATACAAAGGTAGAGTTAATGTCATAAATCTGTATGTTAACTGTTGCCCAGTATTTCCACAGGCAGTCAGAATATGGCATAGAAATTCTCATTTAGATCTCCACATGTTTTTCTTTCCTCCTTTCCTGGAGTTACAGCATATCTTAAGCATGGTAGCATTTTAATACATACTCATATATCTTCACCTCATAGTTTTTTTTTTAAAGAATATAACTAGGTTATTACACCTTAAATAAGCAAAGATATTCCTAAAAATGACCTGTTTTATAGTAGGCGTTTAAATTTCGCTGATGGCTTCATTTAAAAACAAATAAAATCTTGTTGTTTTAAGTCATGCTATAAACAGGGCCCATGATTCATTTAGTTAATAACTTGTGAATATCTTGTTAATAAAGAATCTGCTTTGTAGTATTGCATTTTAGCTTTGCTTAGTTGCTTACCTTTATCCCCAACGAACTGCTAGAATAGCTTTCCTGAGTTTCGTTCAAACACTGCTATTCTTATTGTGTTTATGGTTTCTTAGTTATTCATTATTTCCCTCAGTAACCCTTTCTCCCTCCCTCCTGTCTCCCTTCTCCCCTCTTTCTCTTTTTTCTTTTCTTTTCTTTCAGGAGAAGATCTTGCTTTGTAGCTCTGGCTTGCTTGGAACCTACTACATAGACTAGATTGGCTACCTAGTGATGAAATCATAGGTATGTGACACCAGGCCCAGCTAATAACTATTCTTAAGGGCCTTCTCTGTGCCAGACATTGTACCAGACTTTGGACAGACACCTGTGAAAAGATGGGCAGAGCCTGACTGTCATGGATGCTACTTTCTAAACTGTGAGAACTACTGTCAGCTTTCCTTGTGCACTATATGATTATGACTGTCACTTCTGTGCTGTGAAATCTGCCATGTTTTAGGGCCTGGTATTCATGGACTCATGCTGTCATTTCGTGTGGTTGGTGAGAAGTGTCCATAAGAAGCCTGGTACAGTTTCCGTGGCTTGACTCCTTTTCATAATCCTGTGACTTGCCTTTTAGAGTGGCAACGTTTGCTATTATGTTTAACATCTCTGACCTAAGTATATGTAGCTCTGATAGTTAAAGTGGTGAGGTTATTTAACTAATGGATTGGCAGAGAGGCTAAATGAAAACATTTAAAAGCCCTTCCCAATTGGTAAAGGTCTTGGCAAGTACCCAGTGGTACTGGTATATTAGAGCAAGTTGGATATTTCTATGACTTTGCTGGCTGTGGGTTGGGTTGGGCTCTTGCTTCTTCTACCAGCTGGTCAGGTGACAGGTCCTTGCTCTCGGTGGACCTGCTCTTTGCAGAAGTTACACATTGATAAGCATCTATGTTGCTGTGGGAACCTAATCTGCCAATACAATTCAGGCTCATATAATTTATATTTATGTAAATAATTTCTCCAAATTTTAAAAATGATCTGTGACTCGTAGATATTAGTTGTTTTTTGTTTGTTTGTTTTTGCAATTTCAGTTTCAGTCCAGCTATCTTGTAAGATTGGAATATCTATACAGTTTTAGTACTTTTTAATAAAAATATGTTCTCACATGTAAAAACCAATAAACTGTTAGCATTCATATGTTCTCTATTATATACTTAGGATAATATATAATATTTTAAATTTAGTATGATTCATATCTCTAGTCACTGAAGGTTGCATGGTTAAGAATTTGATTTTTTAATTAAACAATATTTTGTATATCAGTTAAACTCTTGAGTATCTTCCTGTGTTGTATACAGCATTTTGGTATTATTAATACATAGTAAATACAACATTGAAAGTTGTCAGTGGCTGTGATATGTGATACTGTCTGTCTTCCTCTGTTTGCTGTTCACAGTCCTGTACTAGACAGTCCCTGCCTGCTGGGTCCCCTTCCCTCTCACACATTCATGACGAAGCCCAGCTCCAAATCTGTTCACATCACCAGTTTTTCTTCTTTTGAAACATTTGCGCTGGCTGCTGTTTTGTCATTTCTGAAGAAGCCCCAGATTCTGCCTTTCAGGCTTCCTCACAGCCATGTTTTCATGTCCGCCTTGAATCCCACCGCTCTTGCTTGCGCTCCTGATACCTCTCTGATCACTGATCGCTCTGGCATTGACATCGCTGGGTGGCTCCTCAGCAGCGTTGGACGTAGCTGGCCCTGTCATCTTCCTTTCCATCTTGTTTCCACTGGCCATGCATTTTCAGTTTTCTATCCCTGGCATTCTTCCTCTTTCTCTTTTCCATCCTCACTTTTCCGCATCACGTCTTTAAATGCCTTATTTACAAATGATATCTCCAGTTCATTTCAGAGTAGTCACAGATGGGAAATAGCAATGACCATGCATTTTTTTCTGACGTTGCTTGGTAAGTTTTATTTTAATGCTTTCTCTATGATTTTATTTAAGTTACAACTTTTCCCTAATGAGAAGTAAAAGCCCAGGTGTTTATGCTTCCCAATTTTTGTCTCTAATCCAGGCTTTCTTGTGAGTTATAGGCCTGTATATGAGTCTGCTGGTTCAACATCTCAGTATTGATATTAATATATATTTACCATTGAACGTGTCCCAGACTGAACTGACTCTTCTACTCAGTTTTCCATCACAGTGATGGGAATGCTAACCTTATAGGTGTTTATTAGAATACTAGACGTTGTATTTCACTTTCCTCATTCTTGTGATCCTTTATCCCACCCATGTGCTAATCCTGATCATCTGTCAAGTACCTCCCAAATCTGACCTGTCAGAACTGCTCTCCCTGCCAGCACCCTGGCCAGATTGCTGGTACTGCCGCTTCTCTGTCCTTCATAGGCTAGAGGCCTCACAGCAGCCGGAATCTTCCAGTGAATGAGAAGTCTTGTTATGCCCTGATGCACTCAACCCCTAGTGGTAACTTTTCATCTCCTTCAATAAATACTGTGGTCCTCAATGAGGTCCCCAGGACAGTGTAGCTTATATCATTACTGTAAAATAGAAACACAATATGAGAAACATTGGAGAATGACACAGATAATTTTAAAATCTCTGGCAAAGGAAATAAAGCTGTTGAAAATTAATTGTGGTCATATATTTTATTTAAGCTAGTATGTCAGAAATGCTTTTATTTCTGAAGTGGGTTACATTGTTCTTGTTTAATGAACTATTTGTGCTGAGTCATAGCATATCCCTAACGGAGGCTAGTGTCTCCCATCAGGACTATAGGACCCATCTCTTGTGCTGCTGCATCTCTGTCCTCTCAAGCTCTTGTTTCACTACACTTTATACCATCATCATTGGCCTCCTTCATGTTCCTCAAGCACTATGTTAAGGCCTTTTCATTTCTAGTTCTCTCTGTCTGGATTTTTTTCCCTTTATTCCTATGGGTCTTATCTTCTCAGGGGCCTCCCCATAGCTCACCATTCTCTAGCATTCTCTGTACCCCTTCACACAGAGCTTTTTCTCTGTCATCATTAATATATAAATATTTCTGTGGTGGTTTAGATAAGAATGGCCCCAAAAGGCTCATGTATTTGAATGTTTAGTCATCAGGAAATGGTAGTACTTGGGAGGGATTAGGAAATACCGCAGCGTTGGATTAGGTATGGCCTTGTTTGAGGAAGTGTGTCACTGGAGGTGGGATTTGGGGATTCAAAACCCAAGACAGGCCCACTGTCTCTTCCTGTTGCCTGTGGATCCAGATATAGAACTTTCAGCACCATGAGAGAACTTCTAATACCATGTGTCCCTCCATGCTGCTATGCTTCCTACTGTGATGACAGTGGGTTAAACCTCTGAAACTATAAGCAGGCCCCAATTAGATGCTTTCCTTTATAAGAGTTATCATGGTCATGGTGTTTCTTTATAACAGTAGAATACTGACTAAGACAGTTTACATCAGTACCTTTTCTCTTTCTGTTTACTGGAACAGGAGTTACATGACCAGTGATCTTTGTCAATTTTGTCCCTTGCTTTGTTTCAGAGCAGAGACAGTACCTTGTTTGTTGTTACTACTACTACTACTAATTATTATTATTATTAATTAATGATGGTATGCTTTTGAAAATATCCACTCTTATTAAGGCGAGATGGCATTTTATTATAGTTTTTAATTTATATTTTTCTGATGATCAGTGACATTGAACATTTTCTTGAATACTTGTTGGCTGTTTGTCTTTTTTAAAGAAATGTTTATTTAGGTAATTTGCCCATTTTAAAATCGGATTATTTGTTTTGAGTTCCTCATATGTTCTGGATGTTGATCCTGGCAGGTAAATAGTTTGCTAACATTTTCTCAAGTTCTGCATGTTGTCTTTTCATGCTTGCTTTCTTTTCCGTGCAGAAGTTTCTATAATATTTCCTCTTTAGCCACCTCCCTTAAAGAAAGAAGCGATACCTCTTTGTACATGTGTGTACATCCTGCCAGGGCCCTTCTCCACTTTGTTTGTTCAAGAGGCTATGGATACGTGCATTTGGAGTTGTTTGTCCAATGGTTATGAGCACACTTTTAAAAGGTGAGCAGCTAGAAGGAGACTTACTGGCTTTGGCCTGGTTACAGGTCCTCTATACTGCAATAGTGATTCTACCCAACTTATGTAGACCCTTCATTGTTGAACAAAGCTTCTTCCCCTTGCTCTATTTTTTGCCACTTGATTATGGTCTACCCATCAGCTTCTCTCCACTAAAGCACATCTGTAAAGGTTGTTCTCTGTCCATTTCTCATTTTGGACCAAATGGAGTAGAGATGGAAGCGGATGTAGTAAGAGAGAAAATAGCTAATTTTCGTTATAGAGTTAAAGCATAAAAGGGAGACAGAAGATGGTAAGAATGTATCATAGTAACCAGAATGAGGTATGGAGAATGTCTTTTGGAAAACAGTAAACATATCTTCCATTGCGTTCCTGGCTATATCCTCAGAGCCTAGCTATACTATTTCTACTGGGTTATTGGTAAGTATGTTGTTAAGTGGGTGCTCAAGAATAGGCAGGGCTTTGCCTACCTATAGCACAGAGCTAGGGTACAGAGCCAAAGGGGGACTGTTGGAGCTGGGTGGCTAGCATGCTCAGAAGTGTATGTAGTAAAAGGGTTGTATATTGGAAGAGGTGGTAGGAAGTCGTGGACCTTCTCTTATTAAGAATTGAATGGAAGCTATAGTGGAAAAAAATTCTTACAGCACATAGTTTGACATATACCAGCAGAGAATTTGCAAGACCCACACTGCAAAACACTTCCTCAGGCTGGCCCAGCTATGCAGTGCTTGCCAAGGTCATCAGTCAACCATTAGAGCCTTTCCTCTTCTGTAGTCTTTGGGTATTGATAGCATGTACTGTGCAGACTTTCTGGGTTTGGAAGTGCTGATCAGCAGCAAGCTCAAAGATGACCCTGAGGAGCATGAGGAGGCAGTGGAGAGTGGAGAGTTTGCCACTGAATATGTGCCCCTTTAGCAGGGCAGAAACAAACAAACACTTTTTTAAAAAGATTAACCCATCATATTTACTACATAAGAATATTGATTTTCTTTTCATTTTCTTTGTTTTGTTTTGTTCTGTTTGGTTTGGTTTTGAGATGGGTTTTTTCTGTATAATCATGGATGTCCTGGAACTCCCTTTGTAGACCAGGCTAGCCTCAAACTCAGAGATCCACCTCCCTCTGCCTACCAATACTGAGATTAAAGGTGTGTGCCACCACACCCTTCTAGAATATTGATTTTCTAAGATATGTTTTTTGATTTTGATACCCAACCAGCAGTAGCTATAGAGTAAAGACTAATGTGTCATATTTCTGGTAAGAGAGAATATAGAAAGGAGTGATTGGGTTTCATATTACTACAGTCTGGGCTTTGGAGAATTCCTTTACTATTGGATCCATTAGGGTAGGCTGTCTAGAGGAGGAGGTAGCAAAATTTCATAGGCTACTTAGAAGAAAGACCAGGCTAAGGATAATTTTTAAATAAATTATTTTATCCTGTTATTAAAAAAAAATTATAAAATTATTTCTATTTAACTAACATTATCAACAGACTTCAGGCTCTAGGATTTTGTAGCATATCTGATTTGCAGTTAGGCTGTTGGAAGATTTGAACACCAGGACAGCACAGATGGCTTTTCTGTCTTAGTGGCTCAGGTCTGTTCAGTTCCGGGGCTGCAGTATAGGGTGAGAGTGCTGCAACTGGTAAAGCATGTGTTGGCCAGGAATCAGCCCAGTGTGTTTAATAGTTGGACCAGCACCAGAGGAATCATTGGGGCAAGAGGGGAGAAATCAGGCCCCTGGGAAGGCTTGAGGACTGGGGTGGTCCTAGCTGAGACTATTGCAGAAAAAAGACTTGATAGTGGGGTGGTATGAAATCAGTGTAATAGGGGACCAGCATTTTAAAAATATGCATGTGTATGGTAAAGTCTTAATGAAACTTATTTTATATAGTTAAAATATGTTAGTAAAAATTAAAAAGTATGTATATATGTAATAGAAAATATTGAACTGCATAATATGTGCTAAAGGTATTATTTCATGATGTTGCTTCATATATGTGTGTGTGTGTGTGTGTGTGTGTGTGTGTGTGTGTGTGTGTGTGTGTGTGTGTAAAGAGAGAGAGAGAGATGCAAAGAATGCATACTCAGGGGTGCAGGAGTTCCATGTAACCTAGGCCTTACTGTGGGTCAAGATCTAGAATATATAAGAGCACTGTCCTGAAAGGGTTCCTGTGTTCTTAGCATAGACTTCAGGTTCCAGTTACTTCCCCAGAAACTACCTCTATGAAAGGAACTATAGTGAGGGCTTTAAGAAAAATTAGGTAGGTCTGAGGCTGTTTACCCAGGTGGGATGCTTCTTGCTGCAGAGGAGCTGGGGAGAGTCTGGGGATGTGAACAAAGGTCTGTCTCTCCTTTGTTATTTAAGTGTTTCCCTAGAATACAGAGGTTTAGCCCCAGCCTTTGTCCTTTGCTTCCTGCTTTAATAGCAATTTCCTTGCTTTCTAAGATTTTATTCTATTTGTTTGTTTTTGTTATTTTGTGTTTGTTTGTTTTTTCCTTTCAACAGAAATCTTCCCCACATACCAAGGTCTGGGCTAGAAAAAAACTTACTTTGCCCTATTAGTGTTGTGTTTCTGGGATTCACTGAGTAGCGGAAGTCACATACTTAGGTTCCTGGTGGATGGTAGTGAGCTAACTCTTCCTGGTGATGTCACTAAGGTCTCAGATACTCAGGGTCAAAATTGCTCAGGCTAAATGTGTTTATTTGTGCACCCCTACCCCCAAAGAAGCATTTCTCATATTGTGGCCGCTTCTCTATGCCAATTGGTCTGCAGAGTACTGACCCACATGCTGTACCTCACACAGAGGTTTAAATTAGGACCTTTAATCTGTAAGAGGCTTACAGCTTGTGGATAGCCAGCAGCTATGGACTTGATGTGGGCAGAACTGAGCTTTGCCTGGCTGTTGTGGGGTTCAGTAAATCATGAAGGTTGATGGTTTGGTGGTAGGAGCCACAGCCCCTAGGAGTGGGTGAGTAGGGCCTTGTATGATGGAATAGAACAATTACATGTCCTCGTTGTGATGGAGTGCTGTGGTTGGCAGCTGGTTCCTCCTATGCATTAAACCTGAGTACCTGCTGATGTGCAGATAGCTCTGTAAAACATGTGCTTTTATCTCATAAATGTGAATTTGGTATGCCCAGCACAATGCCATTCTGTGGTAGGGGAATACTCAGAAATGTGAGAATTGGGCCCTTCCTCATGGTACTTATTATTTATTTGAGGTACAAGACTTAATACCTGCTGAAATATTCATCCACAGGTCAAATATTTTATTTGGCTGGTAGCTGTTCTTTTAGGGTAGCAAATTATAAAACTCCAAAATCTTAAGCTTGTGGTATTGTTAGAAACATTGAGAAAGGAGCTCTGGGCTCTGAATGGCAGGGTTTAGGAGTTGAGGTGAAGGCAAGGCATAGAAGGTGGGAAGAAGGCTGTGAACTGGAACAGAGAAGATGGATAGGCAGGCCATTCATCAGACACTAGGAGCCTTATCTCTCGTTCATGGCCTCTCCCTGAAATGCCCTGTCAGTCTCACATACTTTCTTATTCCATGACTTAGACCTAGCTCTTGGGTTCCTCCTTTCCCCCTACATATTGTTATTATGATTTCTAATTTTTATTGAGTACTTGCTACTTATCAGTTTTCTGTATGTGTTACATGGAACATCCTATTACATGTTCATAGCAATCTTGCCACAGGTGCTTAGTATTTAGTAGGCACTTTATAGCCAGCAAAAAGGAGGTGTGTAAAGATTAAATAACTTGTATCTGTAATCCATGTTACAACATCTTGAAGACTATATTCCCAGAAAGTAGAAGGCCAATTCCCAAACCTGTAGTTGACAAACCTGTGCACACATTCAAGTTCCCAGAGGTCTCCTAAAGTGTGTAAAGCACACACTAGGTACCCAATGATCTTGTGGTCGGGAGAGGATGCAGAGGCATCAGGAATTTCAGAGTTTCCTGGTTGATTCCACTGTGGAGTCTGATTTAGGAACTGAAGCTTAATCTCTATATTTCAAGACTGAGTATATTTTGTCTTTAAATTTTTCATAGTACTATATAGCAGGCCCCTTCTCCATTCCTCTATGGGGGGTGATTCTTTATTCACTCATTTTGTGACAGGGTATCTATCCTACCATACGCTAACAGAAACACAGTATCCTAGAGAGTAACATATAGAGAGAGGAGTGGACCTGGGAGGATGATTTTCCTGGAGCCACCAGCCCTGTTTTCTCTGAGTGAAACCTTGAATACAGAGTCTACTAACAAAGCTCAGGATATCTCTGACTGGTTTCTCACATTTTCTACTTTCCTAGGTCCCTGCCTTCAGTGGGGAAGAGAGAGGGTCACATGAGGGCATATCTTAACAAGTTCTGTTCCTCCCTATCCCCAGCTGAACCTGAAATGGACACGAAGTGCAGAGTGGCTGGGGTGGCTGGGAGCAACCCTAAATTTAGCAAAACTGTAGCTGTTGGGGGGCCGGCCTACAGGAGGCCAGGCCCAGCTGAGTGGACTAGATTTATAGCCAGCAAAGGGGTTAGCATTGTCTCTGCTTAGTGTCATAGGTATGCTGGGCAAGCATGAGGTTATGTAGCATAAGCCAGAAGTTTGTCGGCCTGTTCTACAGGGCTCCCTAGCTCTGCCCATGGAGACTAAGCTTCACCCACACTAAGGAAACTGTCCCTTGGGTTTTGGTCTTCCATTTACCCATCCATCTGTCCCTCATTAGTGGTCTGGAATTCTTACTGCATAGCCTTACCTTGGACTGTAGATTTTTTTTTTTCATGCCTGTTGGCAGGCTTTGCTAACCTTTACCCCCAAGGACCCGGAGAGAAGATCTGCACTTCAGTAGATTCTTTTCAAGACATCTGGCTTCTAGGATAACTTTGGTCAGGCCAGGGGTTGGGAGAAGAGCTGAGATGGCTAAGCAGGGTTTTAAGGCCCAAGATTCTCTCTTTTTGACTCCTAGAAAGTGAGCCAGCTGATAGTGGTTGTCCACTTATCACCCAGAGTCAGTTGTGATGGTTTGGTGTTCAAGACTTGGACAGTTAAGGACTTCTCTGTGACCAGCAGTGGCCTGTGTTCTGATGCCGAGTCTGATTTAAGAACTGAAGCTTAATCTCTATTTCAAGGTCTATAGTATTTGACTGAGTATATTCTGCCTTTAAGTTTTCCATAGTACTATATAGCAGGCCCCTCCTCCTTCCTGAATGGAGGATGATTCTTTATTCACTCATTTGGTGACAGGATATCTATCCTACCATACCCTAACAGACACACAGTACCTTAGAGAGTAATATGTGTGGGGAGGAGTGGACCTGGAAGGATCAATTTCCTGGAGCCAGCAGCCCTGTTTTCTCTGAGTGAAACCTTGAGTGCAGAGCCTCAGGATATCTCTGCCTGGTTTGGAGGAAGTGGCTTGTGAGATTAGATAGAGTAGCCATCTGTGGGTAACAGACTTGGGACTCTGTCTTCCTGTTCCTCAGATCTAATGGTGATTGCTTAGCCAAAGGAGCCTCTGTCTCCCTAGTGTCCCAGATGATAACCTGGTGAGTTTTCTCAGATCTTTCAAAGTGGGTGATTACACTGCTTGTCAGGGCTGGGATCATGTCTCTGTGATAAGATTTGCTAGTATAAATCACTGTGTCTCAACCAGGAGCTGTTGGAACACTGCCATAATCTTTGTTTTCTTTCCCTACTCCCATGTGTACAGGAGTCTTTGTGGAGAAATACTTCAGTGTCTTACCATAATTTTATCCAGAAAGTTGTTTCCAGGTACTTGTCACAGCTCCAGCCCCTTTAGCATACTTATTCTCCAGGCTGGTCACATGGACTACACAAGGACTTGTTCCTGGCGGACCAAGCATGCTAATGATGCTGGCTTGTTTAGGTGCTGATACCTTTAAGGGTAACAAGGAAGCCTGGGAATGATTCTAGTCTAGCCTAGAGCTGTTTTTTTGTTTTGTTTTGTTTTGTTTTTTTGTAGGTTAAGTATTTGTTCTGCCTTGAAGAACTTCTGCTTGCTGAAGTTCTCTTAAATACAGGAAACACATACCCTGGAGAACATGATACTGCTTCCTAGATTAAAAAAAACAAACAAACAAACAAAAACAATCTTTTGCTAGATGTGTCAGTGGCCCTCTACAACACTCAGCAGCCATCATGTCTTTTAGTTAGATATCTGCTGTTAACCAGTTGCTTCATGCTGGAAAAGAGGAACGAGTCTCCCAAGCAGGGCCTCTGCTGGTTCTGGGTGGTTCTAGAACATGCTAATTTTTTAAAGTACAGGATTGCTGTTAGGCTTTTTTCTATGTAATCTCATTTTCTATACTCTACAAATTGTATGTCAGAGTGAAGATGTGAGTGATCCCTCGTGACTAGGAAAGAAAGAGGGGAGGAATGGAGGTTAGCAGGGCAGAAGCTAAGGGACCTGGGACCTGGAGGATGTATACATGCTCTTATTGGGTGCTTCAGACATCCATGCCAATATTTTGCTGCTTGGCATTTCCTGTGTCCCTTATACTCACCAAGTTTCCTTGTCCTTGGGTGCAACACATGCTTTTCTCGTGGAAAAGCTCACAGGAAGGTACTTTTGCTCCATAGATCGGATAACATTCGCAAAGGATGTTTGAGTGCCTGTCTTTTTAATATTCTTCCCTTTGTTAGTGGAAACCACTGGGGATTATTGCATGGCAGAAATTCTTGGTGTTCTTCAAGTTCAGGTTCATTGCTTGCTGTCTATTATAGGCAACTGAGGTGAGGTTTGTGGTTCTGGAGCTAGGTTCTGCTGTCTCAGCTGTCAAGTAGGCTGGCAGAACCAGAAGTTGCAGGAGTCCCAATCAGTGAAGGCAAGTATTTGACTGGATCAAGCAGATAAGTATGTATATTTAGAAACTCACCGGAGAGGAGGAACCCTGGGTAAGCCTGCCTGCTCATCAGAGCACACCCAGGCCACATCCTCTTGTCCTAGGCCAGATGAGGTCATTTCCTTATGTACCCAAGGCTGCCTACACCCAACCACTGTTTCCTGTTTTGGGTCAGGAAGTGCAGGTCACTCACTCGCCTTATGACCTCAGGATGGCTTTTGCTCATACACCAGAGTTTTGTTTCCCTCACAGTTCAGATCCAGAACATGTCTTGGACTCCGCCTGTGCCTTCTTCTCTGACCTAAATCTTTGGCAGCTGCTGGGAATTACAGTCCTGGAATACTGATTCCAAATTATGGATTTACTGAGTTCCTTGATCTTGTTTTTAATGAACCCATGGCCCCTTGCTTCCACTACTTCTGTCTCATTAATAAGTTTTATTTCTTATAAAAGTGACTCTGTTTCACTATATTCATAAAACACTAATCCATCTTTAGTAATAGTCTCAAAGAGTATAAATTTTGACAAATTAAAGAGTTTTGAAAGCATGTTTTTTCTATAGGAGTAGTGTAAAGTCAGATATTTGCCATATCTTAAAATGTGGTAGGAATATGCTTACAGCTATTTGTGGCTTTTGGGTTTTGATTTTTTGTTTGTTTGGTTTTGTGTTTTTTGTGGTTTTGGTTTTTTTTGTTTGGTTTTTTTGTTTTTTGGGTTTTTTTTGTAGCAGGGACAGAAGGCACTGAAATTTGTCGTTGGTAAAAATTCAGCATATTTGTATAAAAGTCCATTTTCTTCCAGTTTAAAAAAAAAAACATATTTAAAAGCTTTGTCATTAGTTTTTTTTTTCAGTGTTTTTACTGACCTACATGTAAAAAAAAACTATATAATGTGCTCAGCACAAGGTGTACATAGCTTGTAAACAGCTCCAAAATAAAGAAAAAAATGGGAATATTACAAACTTCCAAAGATGTTCCAAAGTATTTTCTTGTCACTCACTACCTATCCAAGGGTGAATGCTATTTTGACTACTACTGGATTATTTTTCTCTATTTTAAACTTTGTACAAATGGAATCATTAAGAATCTCTCCTTTGTAGTCTGACTTCTTTTACTCCTTTGTGTTTGTGATATTCATCATGTTATTTGCAATTTTCCTGGGAAGTGTAGTATTCCGTATTATTTACAGACCACAGTAGGTACCCTGATACTGTGGTGGAAGAATGTATTTGTTCATGGCTTTTGGTGAAAGAATATCAACACATACGCATATGTTTGGAACAATTATGAGAACATCACTGAGTAGACTTAACTTAGTTCTGTGTTTGCTCTACTGTTGACCTAAATGTTGTTATGTACAGTGTAGCTATGCAACTCTGTAAACATGCACAAATATGTATGCAAATATGCACTATGTGTGTACATTTCTGATGTATATGCTTAGAAATGGAATTACTAGGTTGTATTTCTAAGGTACTACCAGAGCACCTATACCAATCATATGTCCAGCAGCAAAGTAGGAAAGTTCCAGTTGTCCCAAGTCCTCACCAGTATTTGATGTTATCTTCTTTCTCAAGCTACTTATGATAGATGCTGTAGTCTAAACATATACTTTAACACTTAGCATCTTGCTTATTTTTATACTAGGCTTGCCCATATTATTCTTACTGTTTTGTATGAAATTTAGTACTTATATATGTATTGTAAACACTTTCTCCTTCCCATACCTTCTAGTCTACTTATTTTCAGGTTAACCCCTTGAAAGTACTAGCATTATATACAGTACTGTGGAGGATATCTTACTGTTAGCCATGTTGAAGTTGGACCACATTGATCAAAATCATCTACAAAGAACTCCTGAGGTATTGGTTATATAGGGTGGAACAGGATTCCTTCAAGTTATTGGCATATGAAAACGGATATACACAATGAATTATTTGTTCTAGCTAGCCCATATAAAAGACACACAATCGTGGTATTTTGCTTACAAGCTGTAAGACTAGATTTTGCAGGTTTGGGGCTATTTTCACTTACATCTCAGCTATATGTCCCTTATTACTTGTTGTTTCACCTGGTCACATGCTCATGGTCCATTTCCTCTCGTGGTGGCCTCCTCCACCTCCTCTCTTTGTCGCCTTTTTCCTTCTCAGGCTCCTCTTTTCCTTCTCTGGTCTCCTCAGACCCCTCACTCAATCCTCAAGTCCCACCTTCTGTCCCAATAACGGGATCTAGCCTTTTATTAACCAATTAAGTTTAAACTAGGGTACAGGATTTACCTAGCATCACTTGGTGTATGTGAGAATCTCAGGGGTAAGGAGATCTTAGAGGTCAGTATTTAGCATTTGATTACATAGCAGCACCGGGCCAAACCCCCAACACTGATACCTTTGGGACACATCAGAATAAAAAAGTTGTTTGCTGTGTGCCATGTGGCATTCTAGGAACTTCACATAAGCTGCCCCACTTATTTCTAAATAAATCTTGTTCATTAAGTGCTATTATTGTTAGAAACTGCCCATATTCTAGAACCAGGTGTTCCCCCTAGTCCACCTTCAATGACTCAGTGCCAGCAGCTTTGTAATCACCAGCCACCAAATACAACATATTTCCACTGTCCATACAAGTCTTACCTTTATAAAGTTCCCACCATCATACCCCTCCCTCATCACCGCTCAGAGGCACCTCCTCCCAAGAAATCTCTTGCATGAGATCTCTTGCATGGTGTGACTTTGTGGCATTCCTTGGCCCTGACCCACAAAGGTACTCTTCCACTTCAAAATCCTCACTAAAAGTTACTCTGTTTTCAAACAAACAAACAAACAAACAAACAAACAATAAATAAATAAATAACTCAGAGAAGTTTTATAAATGCCCAGAGTCACAAAGCTAGGATTCTGGCTTACAGAGTTTATGCTCTTCATGCTATTCTGTGAGAGCCACATTTCCCAGCTATTGTTTTACTATTAAGTGCCAATCTATAAGTGCTCAGTAAATAACTCTTGAAGGAAAGAATTCAGCAATGTGTGTTGGACACTCTTTACTCAGTAGGAAAGTTTGTCCTGGCAATAGACTGCTAGTATGAGAAGTAGTAGTATTCCATATTGCTGTGTCTTTGCTTACAATAATACCTGTCACTGAGGAGACAGAACATTTGTAGAGTGGAAGAATCAGTGTACAGGTAATGGGCCCTGGTTAGCAGATGTGGGAACTCAGCAGGCAACATAGGGACCAAGGCTGAGGCAAGCTAATCAGTTGGGGCTGTAGAGATGACCTAGGAAAATTCAGTCCAGCCAAAGGATCCTGGTTGTATAGCAACAAGACAGCTAAGCTTGTCAAGGAACAAGGTGCTTTGTCAGCAGGAGAGGCCATCCCAGTTATTGACAGTCAGATTAGTAGAGGTCTCAGCAGGTATGCAGGACTAGCAAGACTCAAGGTCAAGTAAGTAAAGATTTCAAGGTTTCAGGCAGTAAAATTCAGGGTGGTTGGAGAGAGCAGGAGTACCATTGCCAATCTGGACTCCCCTCCTGAATAGGGCCTTTCTTCTTGCTAGTGTGTAGTACTTGGAAGAACATACTAAACTCAGGAGGAGCCTTAGGTCAGGTTGAACCAGATGAAGCCCCTGTGCATGTGTTGTCCGACTCTTCATTTGATAGGTGAGGAAATTAAAATCCCATTGAGAGGTTATTCAATAATTACCAGAGATAGAACTAGAACCAGGCTCTAGAGTTTTTTCTACTTATGTTTTATGTCAGAAATTAAAAGCTGATGGGAGTTATGGTACTGACAAGGAGGGAAGACTGGGGGAAAGGCTTTAAGAGTTAAGATGGGATTTAATATGGGAGAGGAGAAGGTGTACAGAAACACCTTGTAGGCTAGGCTTGGATTTGGATAAGGAAGCTACTTAGAAAATAACTATTGTCTGCATTCTAGAATAAGTTCCACAAGGACAGTATCCTTTTTAGTCTTACTGAAATATGACTTGTGGAGAAGTACAATGTGCTAAAAAATGAGCAATAGTACTGAGTAAGAAGTAAGGGTTGTACCTAGATTTACCTGAGGCTTTCAGGCTTCTCTTTCAGCAGAGCCTGGGAAGATGTAGGACTGGAGACACCAAAAAAAGAACTTCTAAGATGCTCCTGTGTCAGTATCCACAGCTTCCTATAACAATGCTCACCTGGGGACCAACTTTCAGACATTCTCACCACGTAAACAGTGACATCACAGTGCACCATGCCTCCACATGATATTCTAAGAGCTTCTGTGTATTTGCTCATTGAAACTTAACAGTAACTATAGGGTAGCTATTATATTTGACAGATGAGGAAACTGAGTCTCAGGTATAATGTCTTTTCCTTAGAGGTATATATGCAGAAGCAGAATGTGTTTGCCAATTTGAGGATTTGGCACCAGTAGCATAAGTAGGGCTTCTGACCATTTGGTTACTGGATTTCACCCTGTTGAAGTAGCTGCCCTGGTGCGTCAGGAAGGGGCCTGATGGCCTGTGTATTGTCTGTAGATGACTTGTCAAGTAGGAAAAAGAAACCAACACTTAGTGACCTCCAGCAGAAAAAGCCACAAAGCTTCTCAAGCAGGAGTAAAGCCATCCTGAATCCCTGGACATTTCCTTCTAAGGAGCACAAGGACCTTAGCCTTACCTGGGAGATACTGATGCCTGACCCTTATGTTGCTATTTCTCCAATGGCCACTTTCTCTAACCCTTTTATACCTGTGAAGTTTAATGCAGTAGGTGGACAATACCTGGAGATCTAGGATCTGTCCTTAGTTCTCTTTGAGCTAATTCAGAGACTCTGGGCATTTCTGGTTCCCATCTGCAGGAGGAGGTTGGTTTGGACAGTGGTTTCCAAAAGAAATACAGAACATTATCTTCAAACAACATATTATTTAGAGGTACAGAATATAAAACAATAAAATAAGTATAAAGGAGATGGAAAAAGGAAAATGAGATCAGGTCATTAGACTTGGTTCAGAATTGCAGCTTATGCTGCTGTCCTGCTTCTGCCCTTTTCTGTATATGGCTTCTGCCCCTCAACTTTGTCTTTGCTGTCTAGTCTCATGGAGGTTTTTGAATTCCTTTGGGTCTTTAGCTTCTCCCTTCTCGTGGAATCTCACTGCTGCTACTGATTTCTTTAGCTTCTAGATTCCTATTGCATTTATCAACCATTCCGTTCACTTAATTCTACATATTGCCTATTGATTGCCTCAAAAAATGCATAGGGTTTTTTTTTTGGTTATATATACACAGCATGTGTTTGAATTTGCATTTGTACATATGTATCTACATCTGCGTATGTGTTAATTTATAAATGCACTTGAACTTGCACATACAGGTCCTTAAGGAATGACCATGTGTTAGAGCTATGTGGCAGAATCCATAAAGTCACACCATGAGACAGGTCTTATGTGAGAGAAAAGGGGAAAAGGGGGAGGGGGAGGAGGAATGGGCCTTTTATCAGGGGATGTAGCACATGCACAAAATGTGGATATTCAACACGAGGGGACAGTGGGAATGTGTTACCTCTCCAGCAGCTAGTCATGGCATATCTTGTTGCTGGGTCCCTCAGGCTGGTCGTGGAGGTGCCTGATTGCTAACACCATGAGCTTTGTTCCCTAGTGCCTGGTATATAACCAAAAGGGTTCATCAGAAAAGTTTTTTAATCATGGGGTTGTTTTCATTGGTATTCTAAATATCTTGTACATTTCAGATACTCAGCTAAGTATGATTGCATAGATGGTGATTTGTGTCTGGGAAGTCTTGGACTTGACTTGGTTCTGCCTTGGTCTAACTTTAAAGTCCTGAGGAAATATATGTAACTCTACTTGAGGATAGGATGAGGTGCTGGCATTCCACAGGTACTTAGTGAAGGCCTCTATGTGATAGGCATTATTCTAGTTGTTGAAATTTTTCAGCTGTTTGCAGAATAGTCCTATTGTAGAGCTTATCTACAGAACTCCTGAGATGCTTCTGTGTCAGTATCCATAGCTTCCTATACCAATGCTGACCTGGGGATCAGCTTCCAGGGATCCTTATAGGTAAACAGTGACATAACAGTGCACCTGGCCTCCATGTGATAGCCTAATCAGTCTTCAGGAAGTACCCACAAGGTTGTTTGGAGATGAAAAAGAGAAAAGAGGATCTTCTATTTGGACTGATTGGGACTGCTCCAGATGGTGCTGTCCATTGACTTGAGTGTTGCACAGGGACTTCTAGGTGAGAATTCTACTGTGAGATAAAGAGGAAAAAGACTGCCTGGGTTTTACTAAGAGACACAAGCTCTAAGGCCCAGTAGGGTGGGCACATGTAGCCACATTAATAATAAAGCCAAAATCTAGTTGGTTGCAGCCACCATCTTGTTTCTACCTCTCAAAGAGAATATGGAATTAAGGACTTCCTAGATAAAAGAACTATGTGAAATATGAAGTGAAATAAGATCCAAAGGGTTCCCTTCTACATTCTGAGAAATAAGCAGGCAGAAGGGGACATGTGTATGAGCAGTAGCCAGCTGTCATAGTCTGAGGTGGGGGGGGGGACACAAATACATAACAAATCTACTCAGTATCTCCATGTCTCAGATGTACCCTGTATCCAAGGAGCCCGCCTTCCTTTGGGGGGGAGATTTGTTTTTATTTTCTAAATTGATATAACATTTGTTCACATTTATGGAATACAGTGTAGAAATTTTCATATGTACATGTGATGATCAAACCAGGATGATTAGCGTTTCTATGTCCTCAAACATTTATCATTTATTTTTATGTGTCTTAATGAGGGTTTCCATTGCCAGGAAGAGACACTGTGACTAAGGCAACTCTTATAAAGGACATCATTCAATTGGGGCTGGCTTACAGGTTCTAAGGTTCCATCCATTTTCATCAAGGTGAGAATTCTGGTAGTGTCCAGGCAGGCATGGTCATAGGAGGAGCCCAGAGTTCTACATCTTGATTAGAAGGCAGCTAGGAGAAATCTAGCAAAACTCACCCCCATAGTGACACACTTCCTCCAACAAGGACACACCTATTCTGACAAGGACATACCTCCTAATAGTATCTTGTGGGCCAAGCATTCAAACACATGAGTCTATGGGGACCAAACTTATTCAAACCACTATGCTATGTATTGGAAATCTTTGAACTTTTCCAGTTATTTTAAAAATATACAACAAATTGCTATAGATTACAATTACCCTGCTGTGTTATAAAGTGGTACAAGTTATTCTTCCTATTCAACCACACCACTGTATTTATTTTCCTTTTTCCATTCCTCTCCCTCTTCCCTTCTCAGATCCTGGAAATCACTGTTTTACTCTCTAGTTATCAATTTTAAAGCTTTTACCTATGAGTGAAAGTGTGTGGTACTTGACTTTCTTTTCTGACTTATTTTACATATAAAAGTATGATGTTCAGTTTCATCCATTTTTTAAAAAAATAATAGCATCAAATTATTTTTTAAGACTAAATAGTATTCTGTTGTATATAAATACCACATTTATTTATCCATTTCTCCATCATTGAGCACGTAGGTTAATTTCCAATTTTGGTTACTGTGAATAATGCTGCAGTAAACACAGGAACTCTACTGAGGGTGATTTTGAGTGAGTTGAAGTTGACCTTTCCTTCAACTTCCTTATCTACAAAGTGATGATGATACTAATTATACTTATTACATAGGGTCATGAAAAGTATTGAATGTTCATAGACAGGCTTAAAATAGTGCTTTATCAATCCTAAGTACTCTATGCCAGTAACTCTTATTGTCTGTCACATTTATGTGGCATTGGTGGGCTTGTCTGACTTGTATGTGGTCATGGGCTTGTTTATAAGGTATGTCTTACGTTTCTTATTCCCTGTGCTTATCTCAGTGTTTGCTACCTAGTGAACATTCTGTTGAAAAAAAAAATTGAAGTAACTGTGACCTCAGGATGCAGGAAGAAATGAGTGGAAAAGATCGAGGTAGCATTGGAGCAGACAATTTGTAGGAAAATGAAGGGAAAATGTCAGAAGGGCAGATTAAGACCAAATGATAGCAGTTAGGTTTGCCACTGGGGAATTGAGCACAGGAAAGATGTGAAGGGTCACAATTTTAGAAAAGTTGCTGATAGAAGTTTCTAGACTGGGTTGTAGGAGAGAGCCTGTCCGTAACGAGGTGGTTAGGAGGGTTCTGGGACACATGGCTACAAGTCACGAGTTGTGTGGGCAGGAACATTCTGCCTGCTCTTGTTCTCCCTCCTCCTTAGCTCAGTGCTAGAGGAAACCAGCCGGCAAACTGTAACCTTCTCATGTCTCTCCCTGACTGTTCCCAGGCCTGATACTTTTCTATGTCTTACTCATACATACTTTGTTCGTGTTCCCAGGTTACCACACCTTGTGCTTCATGACTCTAACCCTAACCCTTGTACCATAGACCCAATGCTGCTTTAGTCCCTCTCACTCTCCAGCCTCTCTGTGTTTTTATTATTTTCATCTTAAGTGAGAAACACTGAGGCATCTGGAAGTAGGCCATGTGCTTTTATTTGTTATTCTCACCAAGGACAAGCCTGTTCTCAAGCCCCAGGAGCTAGATCCCTGAGGAGGATGGTGTGAGGAGGGATTGCAGAAGAATCAGCCTAAAGAGACACTGCTTGGAAGATACTTACTGCCTGGGTGCTCATTTTGTTTCTGCCTGGCCACAGTGCTCCCAGCTCCTGCCAGTCTTACTGGTTCTGGAATACATTAAATTCAGGATGAATTCTATATCCTTATGGTGGCTATGGCCAGAAGCCTGGTCCCAGCTTCTACTGGCTGCTGTGTAGTGGTCATACGTCCTACCTATGGTACCGGGTTCTGTCCTGACATCTTGTGGTTCTGGCCACAGTTATTTGGAGGTAAACAGAAGAATAGGGATATATCTTAAAAGGATATATTGGCACATAAAAAGTTTCTATTAGCCTTCAATTAGTGCCTCCTACATACAGGAACCTGCCGCAATTGACACACAGAGTTGTGAACACCATTGTTTCTGCTTAAGCAGTGGTGTGTGATGAGAACAGACATTTATTAAATGTTTATTGTGGGCTGGGCACCATGCCAAGCACTATGCATAGATATCTCACCTACATCTTAGCCTTTCACAATGGCTGCATGCCACAGATCTTATTAGCGCTGCTTCATGGATGAAGAAGATCTCATGGATGGCTTCATATAGCACAGCCAATGTGAGTCTTTCTGACCTCTGATCCTGCTTACCACCACAGTCTGTTCTTTCTCTCACACCATGGGTATCAGAGAGAAGGGTTTAAATTTGGAAGTCTCAGGTTAAGTTTATTATGGAATTTAAGCCATTTGGCTGATCTTGGTTTTTTTCATTTGCTTACTTGTAAACTGAACAATTTTATATTTATTATTTCACAAGACATCCTTAAGAGAGTAAATCCTAATTTGCCATCAAAGTATTTCACACACTACTTTAAGTAAGTTAGTAAAAATAAAAATTACTTGAAAGTATAATATTATAAAAGAAAGGTTCAGAGGCATTGTTATATGTGCATGTGTATGTGACACACAAACACACATGTGTTTAGTACTGATGCAGGGCTTGTAAGGTATGTAAATAGGGAACAGTTAATCAAGAAAGGGCACAGGCCGGTGAAGTGACTGCCTGTTGATTGCCAACTGTACCTTCATGACAAGCTCGCAGTTCTGACCTATATAGTAGGACCAGCTGTATGAGGTGGCAAATATTTGCAGCAGGCCCAATGTGGAGTGAATCGTGAAGTCATGTTCATTATGAGGAGGTTGCTGTTTGGTTAGATAAAAAGCGTAAGGAAGCAGGTTAGGTGCTTGGTTTTATTTAAGGGCTCTGCTAGGAGAGGGGCAAGGACAGAATCCATGTCCAAGGGCCATGGGATGAAGTTGGACACCTAGAAAGGGTTCTACACAAGCAGGGTTCCACATTCCTAGTGTCGGTATCACTGAGGAACAGGGTTGTGGGCCATCAAGGAGGATTATGAGGAAGGCAGCCTCTGCCCATGCAGCCTTCTGCAGGCCTCAGGGATATAACTTTGTCTTGAGAGACTAATCTGGGCCTAAGCAACCTCCAAATCACTGAAAGCAGGGAATATGCCATGATGTAACTTTTCTTCATCCTCTTGTCCAAGGCACAATTTTATTTTAACTTCTTATTTGGTTCTGTGTAAGTGAAAAAGGAGACAAGAGTGCAGTCTTAAGAAGTGAAATGCTGGGACAGCTTGCTGGAACACATTTTTTTTATATAAAGGTGTAGTTTATAGGCTGAAAGTGTCTAGTTAGTAGGTTCTTGGCATTTTATAAGTCTGAAAATAATGTTTATTAGTAAGCCCCAAAGAAACTGTCTTATGTTCCCATTCCTGTGTTTACTGGTCCATTTATCCAATAGATGGTTGCTGGAGATAGTTGTGGCCTACTTGATAAGCATTGGGGGCTATAAGACACAGTTAAGGTTCATGAGAAGCATCTCAGCAGTGAGGCTGTTTTATAACTGTTCCTAAATCATGTTAGCTCTGGAAGCTATTTTAGGAATGCCTTTGGTTATGAACCATATCTTATATTTAATTTTGATTCTCTTTTTTCCTCCTGTCCTGGATTCAGTAGCAGCACTAACAAACACTGTATGTCTGGCCTTGTCTTAGGTATTGGAGGTACTTAGAGCTCACCAGTTCATCCAAGCTGCCACCTACAGTCATCTTTGAAGGACAACCTTGGACCTTGTTCTGTGTGGTCACTTTACCTCCCAAATGTCAGAAGGACCTGAGTTTCAATATCGTGTTCTAAAATGCCAGGACCAAGACAGCAAAGTGGAGAATTTTGCTGCCTTTTGATCTTGAGTCTGTGTGTGCTTGTAATAGACTTTCAGACTACCCAGGATATCTAAAGATTTGTGAAGCTATCTTCCCACCTGTTTTTTGAAACTAAGAATGGCTTTCCTTTGCTCCTTTCCCTTCATCTACTACCTTATCATGTAAATTTAGCATTATATTGTCTCCTTAGCAGAAATTATAGTGTGTAGCCATAGGGAACTACTCGAATGTCAAGAGTTTGATTTGCTGGATAAGAATTGGTTTGACTCTGAGCTTTCATCAGTGTAACAGGACATCTGATTTCTGTGCCTGTGCCTGGAGTTGGTGCAAAGGAAAAAGAAGTCAAGTAAGACATCTCCTAGAGATGAGTTAGTCTTATACTATTCTTGTGGAAAAAAAGATAATTTTAGCAGAACCTTCTAGAGGGTGATATGAGTGCTGGGGTTTGTGGTAGGTTGGGCCTTCTGCTATTGCTTCGGGACCCATTCTAGAAGTGAGAGTTGGAAGAGAAAGGGGTTCTGATAAAAGGAAAGGGACAATAATAGAGACCTCAGAGGACCAGTATGGCATGGAAGGAAGCTCTGTAGTTATTCCCAGTGGGCTGTGGAATGTATGAGCTGTTTTTTGACAGGGAAGTCCCATCTAGCAAGTGCTCATGGGACATGTAGTTAAGTAGCTTTGGGAAGACTGAGAATTCTAAAGCTGCCCAGGCCCTACCTATGCAAGCTCCAGACTCACTAGAGTCACCAGCTGAGCTCCATGTGGGGCATGAGATACCATGGCATATATCAAATTCTGGATTTTATGTTGGCATTTTGAGAAGAGAGAACAATCATTGTGGCAAGCTTGTAACCTAAAGAGAAGAGTGTACTTCTTACAAGAAGATTTCAGCAATGGCTTTTTGTTTTTAGAGCCTAAGAATTGAACTTAGGGCCTTATGTATGTAGTCAAGCACTCTACCATTGAGCATGAAATGGGGTGGGGTCAAAGATTGGGTGGGGTTGCAGGGTTAGAAGGGAGAGCCAAGGCAGCCATAGAGTAGCTCTGCTGAAGATGAGAATCTGTGAGACCTGAGGTGCCTAGACCATTTCGGAAGTCTGTCTTATTCTTAGTCCCTGCCCTATAACTTGGGCTCATAGAAGCTCCAGACCCCAGAAACATCTTAATTATATCTTCAGCTTCCTCCCTAACTCTGCCTCTTCAGAAGGTACAAGCCAGTGAAGTCCATGTACTCATCTAGAGAGGCAGAAGGACTTGAACCATCTTGTTTTGAGGTCAGGTGAGCCCAAAGAGCTGGCTATACTTTGTTTTCTATATCATCTGCCTCTGCCAATGGTAGAGTTCCTCACACTACTTTATGTTAACATGTGCATTTCACTGGGATAAAGTGAATAGTCATTCTTTTTGTAGATCCTTTTTAACTTTCTAAATACTCTGACTTCCAAAGGAGTTGAAGTTTTCAGAGTTGTGCTCCTTGCCTCTCATTTTGCAAGATATTGGGGAAGTTTAAAGTGAGATAATTAGTCTTCAAAGTATGGCTGACATTGCTGTTCTGCCTCTGAGGAGAGAACAATGGCTTTAGAGCAGATTAAGAATCACATCCCAGAGAGCCTCCAGAGAGTTCCACTCTCTGGAAGAGTATTGCTCTATCATATTCCTTCTGTATGAAATCATGAGATTTCCTTACTCTGGTTAACAGCTCTCTTCCCTTAAACTTTAGAACATACCTCACATCATTACACAATTTGAGAAACTGTACTTTGGGCAAGATTTTTTACATTGTGGATATCATTATAGAAATACACCCTAGGTACTATCCTAAATGATTGTCCTATCACATTATAGATGGTCTATAGTCCTTCCCCTGTCCAGATGATGGCCTTGGCCCTGGAATTCTTGTCTCTGATCTAGCTCTTCAAGCTTATGCTTAGTTGTTGAAAGCTAGGTCCTGTGCCTTGACCATATTTGATAACTCTTCTTGTATCTTCTGTCTTAGGCTATGGGTCTGGAAATGCTACCCTAGATTAAGACTAAAGCAATATGGAATGAAAACTGAAGTTAGGGCTGTATGTGTTCATGAGTCTTGATGTCTAGATCTGACCCAGTGAAACAAAGAAGGGTTTGTTCTTTAATAGGAAAGAGATTCCACTTTAAAATCACATGTCACTAAGCTTGTCTGGTCACATAGGTCAGCATATCTTGGAGAGTATTCACTTGTCCAGTTTCTACATGCCCTAGAAACATCATCCTGTGCCCATAGTGGCCAAGATCTTCAAATCTACAGCCACTATAGTCTGTTCTATGGAACCAGCTGTAGTCTACTGTTGAAGAAAGGAGTACAGATCTCTAGTTCTGCTTTATGTGGCCCAGACAATTATTTCCAGCCACTAAAAGGACCAGGATTTTAAGAGCAGCCAGCCAAGAGGCCCACAGGAAGTAGACCTTTGGGCCAAGCAGGTCAATGGCCCCCAGGTATCATCAGGATAGCAGGTGCTGGTCACCTTGCCAAGAGGGGTTTTGCTTGTAGCCAAAGAATAGGACAAGGGTAGAGATTTACATTTAATGACCAGTGGCCTGGGATTCCTGGATCCTTTGGCTGGGAAGTAGTGTGGGCAGGAAAGACACTTTGGAGCCTAGATTTCTGATCTGAGAGACAGAGTGACTCAGTCTGTACAAGAAAAAGTACCTGCTTAAGAGCAGAGAGCACACTGGTCACAGTGTCTGCTATCCCAGTCTTGATCTTACCCCAAACATGCCTCCTTCTGATATTGGCCTTACCTATATTCTATAAGGGGCTCTGGGTGTTGCTGAGTTCAACTCCATTTGTGTTGTAAATTTAGAACCTGGCATGTCTACCACACATACTCATTATCCTGACTTTTCCCTTTTGTCTTCAAATCTCATCTGTCTTAAGCCTGAATACATTGGTTTTCAGTTTGTCTTGTCTAGTTATTTTTATAAATAAGAAGCAAGGTGTTTTGTGCCTGGTCAGTACTTGGATGAAAGGCCTGAGAATGCTAGGTATTGAAGGACTAGTGAGTAAGCTCTTGTGAGATGTGCAGAATCATCATACTCATTGTTTTCTTTCCTTGCCGCAATGATGGCTGCCATCAGTTGAACTGCTTTCTCTGGGTTAAGCTTTGGGCTGAGTGATTTTGTATTGTCTCTAAGAAAAACCACTGATCTGCAGATGAAATTGGAGCTAGAAATATAAAAAAGTTAATTGAGTCGTTCAAATTTAACTAGTAAATAAATGCACAAGAATTCAGATTTATATCTGTCTTGTTTGAGAACCAGGAGTATATAACCAGTCTGTGTACTTAATAAATGTTTATGGAAAATCAAGATTGCTTCAATATACCAGTAGTCTTCATGGTATCACTATAATAATAATTTCAGCAGTTTTTGAATGCTTACAGTACTGGGCTTTCCGGTTCTATAGGATAGATTATCCCTATTTTGCGGATTAGGAAATGAAGGCTTAGAAAGACCAAGGTGACTTGCTTTAGGTTGCACAGCTAAGTAGTATAAATTGGGATTTGGGTACAGGTTATCTCTAGAATTCTAAGTCTGCATTCTAAATCCTTCTGTCGTTGCCCACATAAACTCAGATGCATTTTTTTCCTGTGCCTTTCTTCTTGCTTCTTTCCTTAGCTTATGATGCTTTTCATAGTTTATTTCTGCTCTTATTTCCCTTTTCAGATTATGTCTGTCCATGTGCAGCTTACTGTACACAATTGATTCTTCAATTTGTGTTTGCTTAAGCCTTATAATAGTGACCCCTACTGCAAGAATTGGCTCACTTTTCTCCCCTCTTTCTTCTTCTTAGTCTTCTTCTTCTTCGTCATCGTCTTCTTCTTCTTCGTCATCGTCTTCTTCTTCTTCTTCTTCTTCTTCTTCTTCTTCTTCTTCTTCTTCTTCTTCTTCCTCTCTCTCTCTCTCTCTCTCTCTCTCTCTCTCTCTCTCTCTCTCTCTCTCTCACACACACACACACACACACACACACACACTCTCACTCTCTCGCTCTTTCTTTGAAGTACTCGGGATTGAACACAAGGCTTTACATATACTAGACAAGCACTATGTCACTGGTCTAAATTCAGAGCCTCCCCCTACTCCACTTTGAATATAACACCGCCTCTACCTTCCAAGCTATGGATTAGAGGTTTATGCTATCATACTGGCTCTATTTTGTTTTCAACTAAAGAAAAGGAATAGAAAGCCTAGTAGATGCATACATGTTGAAAACCCTGCTTTAGAAGCAGGGAGTAGATAGACATTCTGATAAAACAAACAAAAACACTACTAGTTCAGTGGGATAAGATTGAAGGATAAAAATTAATCTAGATCATATAAAAATAATGATCCAGCAATGATATAAATGTGAATGTTAAAATAAAGTTTCATGTACAAGCTAACAGTGTCTTCATGATCTTGGGCTAGACATGCAGTTCCTAAAGATGGCACAGAAAACCCTTACTATAAAGAAAAGGCCTGATAATTTGGATGATTTTAAAATGAAAAACTTTTATTATTATGACCTCAGTAAAAAGTCAAGAAACAAGCAATGTGGAGAATATCCATGTAGCATAGCACCTGAGGATGGAAGGCGGGTCACATCTAGAATATGTGATCTTTCAGGAAAAAAAAACTGCCCCTTCCAACCTACTGTGAGCAGAAGAATGTTCTGCACTTAGGATCATGAGTCATAGGCCATTTCCTCAACAATTTCCTGGTCGTAATCTGTGGATCTTGGATTATTGGTGCCTGCTGGCCTCAGACCTGCCTTCTTCTGTATGGACACCAGGCCTTTCCCATGCTGCCTCACCAAGCTGTGCCTCTTTTGTCATGAATGCCACACGTGTCTTTAATTTTCATTTGGTGTATAAACTTTGATCAACTCTTCTAAGAATTTTTCTCTCTAGCTTTTTCCCACTTCCTTTTTAATTTCTCTTTTGTACTTTCTCGTTGAGCTACCATAAAATATCTTAAAAGAACAAAGACCAAAAGGCTCATATTTACCTATAGAGAAGTTTGGTCTATGCTGTGCTTTAGTTGTCCAAGTTCTCTAAAGAAGGATCAGAGTTACTGAGTCACAAAGAGGCAGAATAGTATCTTGGCTGCAGTGTTTTCTATGGTGGGCCCTATGCCTTGAATGGTGGTAAATTATGATAACCTCTTCCAACCTTATGGACATCTATATGTGTAGCCCTCAGTGGGAGACAGAGCCAGTATACTAACACCATCCCTCTACATTTCTAGTAGTTCAAGGTGGGATACAAATGCTGGTACTTTAATGGTATCATGTCTACTTAACTATTTTTAATACAGCATTCTACTTGCATCCATCAAGGATTGATCTGAAAGCTTTGATTACCTTTGTTTTCTTCAAAGGCAACATTAGTGTGTTGACTTTCTTTTTTGGCATATTCTTCAATTTGTAGCATTTTTCTCTGGCAGTGCTTGTTCTCCTTGGCATTACACATTCATTATTGGACCCATGAGCACCCTGGAAGTTTTGTAGGTATATGTGGATTTTACAAGGTTTGTTTTTTTTTGTTTTTTGTTTTTTGGGGTTTTTTTTGTAGTGTTTGAAAACTTAGGAGTTTAACATAAAGCTAAATTTCCCTTTTATTATGAAAAATTGGGTAGTCTGGACTCTGTGATATCCGTTTCTAGATATCTCTGACCACATAGAGCTGGAGAGGCTGCCTGCAAAGACTGACATATGCCTTCTTCTTGGTACATTCTTTCCTAG
>CM052711.1:124688-213734 GCA_028551405.1 Uromys caudimaculatus | reverse complement strand
CCCCCCCCCCCCCCCCCCCCGGTATTTCTTTTTTTTCCTCTTTGCAAGATGACTCAGTGTATCTGGAGTCAGAAGATGGAGCTCTCAGCTGAACAGCCAGAATGTTCTGACAACATGAAAGCAATAAAAACAGCTCATTGGGGCTCCGGGCCGATTCTCCGCCCTCAGTCATTTTTACTGAGAGCAGGGTAGTGAGAAGGCCACTGAGATGGAGAGACATGAGTCACCTCACAAGGGCCCTGAGACCCTTGGATTTTGGATTTAGAGGAGAGAGAGCTGGTTATGTTATTCAGTGAGCTTAGAAAACAGTGCCTTTTTCTCCCCCCCCTCCTTCCCCTCCCCCCTCCCCTCTCCCTCTCTCTCTTCCTCCTCCATCTCCTTTTTTCTTTTCTTTTTTTTTAAAGAATTCTTCTCACTGGTCCCGAATGATAGACATATTTCCAGAGCCAGATACCCCTTTGGGATTTCTCAGTGGATCTGTCTGTGATAGGCTTAGTGGTCTTATTAAGAATAAAAGGTAACTCCTACTTCCCAAGAGTAGGCAAGGAGACCCTCAATGACAGTGACACTATAGTCTCCTGGAGTAGGTGTTCCAATGGAGGCATGATGCCTGAATATCCTTCATCTTTTGAGCTTAGATAGTGGTATGCCTCACTTGCCCTAACCTGAAGGCAGCTCCCCATTCATGTCTCAGCTTCCTCTTTCCTTGTGCTGGCATGTCAGAGCTTACTTTTTTTTTTCTTTCATCTTCCTCATTTCCTCCAAAATGAATTCTCCTCCCCACACCTTCCCCCTGTCCCTTCAGCACATCATCATGGAAACTCTGGGTTCTAGGCTTTTCCTGCAGCATTGTGCTAAAGATACATGATCCCCTGCCATACCTATCACACCTTCATTGCAATTGTATCCTGGGCAAACTATTACCTCTTTTTCTCTGCTATTCTTGGCACAGTCTAGGGTGAGGACCAAACAATTTAAGTTTGGGTATGGGAGACATCCAGGCCGACTTCCATCCAGACTTTTGCCAGGTACCATTTTTAGTTCCTATATTTTCTAGGACTAATTTTAAGGTAGACATTTGCCACCAGAGCACTTCTCCCAGAGGACCACCTAGAATGACTCATTTGGGATCTCTAGGAGAAGCGTCTCTTGGACCTGAGAACAAATGGGATCCGGGAAATATGACTGAGGTCACAGCAGAGTAGAAAAGGGCAGGCATGGGAACTAGCTGTCTATACCCACAGTGCTCTCAAAGGTGTCTGAAGTCCTTAGCTTTTGTGTCTGAGCAGAGAGCATTTTGACTAGAAAGGCTGCATTAGTGTAGAAGTTCGGAACTTGGGGGTCATGAGCTATGCATATGATGAAAGCCTAGCTGCCATGCTTCAGAGAACTCTGTTGTCTCATGTTCACTTGTCAAAGAAGTGGTAGATAGGTGCTCCTGGGTCAGATGTTGTACCCACAGGTACTGGTTCTTCTCCACATTGCTCTGGCCAGTGTTATCTTGCATCTTACAGCAGAGGACTATTGTCCCAGGGGCTACATACAACTCCAGTTGCAGATTGTTGCTTGATTGGTTTTGTGTGCTGAGCCCAGCTGATCTACCTTCCTTTTTCTTTTTTTCTAACAAGTAGGTGACAATCTCTTGGCAACTCAGGCTCAGCTGTGGATGATGTTTGTGCATCTAAGCCATCATATTAGAGCAGTTTACCTGCATTTTTGTGGAACAGCAAAGAGGACCTGCTTGACCACCCTGCTTTCTGTGAGTAAGTGTTCATTCTTATTTATTTTTATATGTTCATTTCTGCTTTCAAATATGCAAAGTTTGATAAGTATTTGTAATCCTGGGCTACTATACCTTCTTTCTTTCTTCCTCTCCTATGTGCCCCACCTTTTGTCTTTCAGAAGGAAATGTTGGAATTCAGTGTTCATATCTCTTCCTTAGACTCATACTTTAGAAGCCAATTTCTCTAAAATGGATCCAGGAGACATATCTTTGGTGAGAAGTGTTAATAGCCTCATGAAGGACCCCGCTGCACTCACTGTGCCCAGCTTGTGCTAAGGCTTCTAGCTGACTGGCTATATAAAGATGGTTCTTGCCAGCACCTGGCATAGATCTGCCAAGTTCTAGCTCCAAATCTCTAGGCTGTAGGAACCTCAACTATATATAGCTTTGAGCTAAGCAGATCTTAGCAGATGTGTCTACTCTTCCCTGTGGGAGAAGAGTACTTCTATCATAACTACATCGTGGAGAGTGAGTTATCTCCAAGGGCTGGAAGGTATATATTTCCATATTAGGCTTGGGTCTGCTATACTTACTTTTCTTTTTCCTGTTTCAGATGCTGATAGATGAAAAGTCATGCTGAATGAGGTTGCTGAAGTGAGATGAGGGCCAGTAGAATGCCATGTTTAGAGAAGGAAAGACTTGGAGCACTCCATGTGGTCAAAGGTGGTTATGCCTACATCAAATCCCAGCTTCCAGTGTCTCCTCTGTTTCCTGCTTGGTTTTCCCTGTTCAAAGATATCTTTTGACTTTTCCTCATTCTTTTGCACCTTTTACTCTCTTATGTTTTCATCTACTCCTTCCTGTTCTTCCCTTTGATTTTTCTTTAGGATAAATGAAAACATTCTCAGCTACTGATCCAACAGTCATATTTATTCTTTGCCTTCTCTTCTCTTCTTTGCCTTCACCCCAATTAAGCAAGGCAGAAAAGGTTGTCTTGGGAAGGAAGATGATTAGTAAATAAAAGCCCATGGTGTTGAGTGGTAGGGCATAGTAGGTTAGATAGTCTTCCTTCTTGTAGGGACTGTTGAGCCACAAATTTATGTGATTCCTTGACCTCAAGTGTAGTCTAATATAACATGGACCTGGTCTTGTTGGTAGATTAATATCAGGTGCTGATTATAAACTAGAAGCAACAAAGGAAAGGTCTGATCCTGCCTCTAAGGTAGGTGGAGTATGGCTGCTCCCTGGATCTATTCCCTTAAACTTTACCATTCTGAACCTCCAACAATTATCATTTTCGTTCCATTCTCTCATTCATGGCTTTTCTGTAAATGGGTAACTAGCAGGGTGCTAGCATAAAGGCAGCCTGCTCAACTAGCTAGGCTGTGAGATGTTTAGGAAATATCTGGGCAGCACTGTAGACAGGGTATGGCAGTAGCTGAGTACCTGGGTTTCCCACAGTCAGGGAAAGGAAGCTCCTTGGCAACTGACAGCTAACCTGAGCTTATTCAAGGTGTAATTCCCACACCATCTCCGAGGTCCTGGGAGCTGCCCAGGGTGCAAACATGTTCTTTCCTTTTAGAGTGGGTATTTGTCTTACTCTGGACACACTGAGCTTTAAGGGGGCTTAGGCTAAGTCTGGGATCTATAGTTTAGACCAGGCTGAGCAGTAACTGAATTCTGGATTTTTCCCTACTTGGAATTTTCTTTTAATGAATCTTTTTTTTCTTTCGGCCTTCAATTGTCTTTAAAGTATCTCCAGGCACTCGACAGGGATATGCTGCCTTACATTAGCAGCAATGTTGAGTTAAAGTGATGATGTCCCTCAGAACTGGGAAGACAACCACACTGTAAACACAAATCAGAAAGCAGCAGGTTCTTGCTATGACATTCAAAAGTCTCTGGCCATCATTCCTGGCAGAGTTCCTAGCCAATAGGGCCAGTGGGAACTAAATAATAGCCAGAGGTCTAGGGTCTAAGGAGAAAAGGAATAATCTGGATAATTCTACTAGGTACCTGTGAGATCTCAACCCCAGCTATCTAATGCAGCTTACTCTGCTGGCACCGTATAGATATGTTTCTCCTTCCTTGCTCCCTCCCTCTACTGTCCAAGGAAGACAAATGAATCTCACCTCATGTGTTCAATTGTCTTGTTTCTCCCTTTGAGGCTGAGCCTGAGTTGCCAAGAGATTGTCACCTTTTAATCACCCTGCCGTCTATGGGAGGTCCTTGTTGTCCTTAATATTTCTGATCAGTGGCCATGAGAAAAGTATACACTGAGTTTGGATTCTTGCTTGTTCCTTCCAACTGCTTTTGGGCTGATAAGCAAGAAAATACTCTTGAAGCCTCCTAGTCTGTGCAGAACTTGATGTTATGGAATGACACCTATGTGGGTAGAGTATAGAAATAGGATGGAGGGAACCTCATAGGGCCATGTTTCTTTGTGGTTGGATAAAAGGAACAAATCATGAGGTTAGATATGTGGGAAGACATATCCAAATGTCTAGCCTGTAGGTAAGGTGGAGCCCGGAAGAATCTCTAATGAGGCAAGGAGATGGGATCAGATACCTCAGTCTCCATATGCCATCCATGGAAAAGGAGACTGCTCTCTCACCCTTGGTAACGCATATTATTTCCCTTTCTTTATTGTAAAAGTATAATTACTAAATGACTTAAGTCGAATTCACAATTGATGAGTGATAATTGAGATTTGATTCAGCACTTCTGATTCCAAAGCCACGTTTTCTCCTCACCCTTGGGCTAACATCAGACGTTTTTGTGAATTAACATCCCTAAGAAACAATATAATCTCCAGTATCGGCAAGCTATGTCTCAGTAAGTCTGTCCACATTCCTTTTTGGGGGGAGGTGTGGCAGATGTTATTTGGTGTCAATGGAAATGAAAAATACCTTCTAGATATTGGTGGATGTACTAGGAGCTGGATGTACAGAGCCCTGAGACTAGGTTTCTTCTTGTACTGTGGGGATAAGATTGTCTATAATATAGCATCATAAAATACACAGTAGTCATAGATAACATTGTGTGTGAAGAAAGAGGAAGACATCACTCACTGAAAACATGGTGACTAATTTCTATCATGTTAGCACTCAGGAGGCTGAAGCAGGAGACTTGAGTTCTAAGCTAGCCTGGCCTAGCTTAGAATAAGACCCTGTCTCAAATATCTCCCCCTCCAAAAGAAAAAAAAAAAAAACCCACAAAGAAAAACACAGTGAGAAGAGTGGAAAGAAGAGGTCCAGATGATAGATAGCCAAGTCCTTGTTAGTTGGGCTATCTTCCAAAAGGTTAGAATTGATATGAATGCCAACTCCTCCTTTCTCCAGTTCAACAAATTCTTACAAGTTCTCAGCTCATAAAAGTATGTACTAGGTTAGGAATTGGTAGGAGGAGAGGTCAGACTCTGAGTCGCCAGTTAATGTTATTTTCATTTGGTACAGCTGCCCTTAGCCTTTTTCTTCTTTAGCCCTCATCAGGCTTCAGCTGATTTTGTGCCTCAGTCTAATCACCAGACCTCTCATCTGTGCAGCACAAGGAACATTCAGGCCAGGTCTTTGCTAAGTAACTGACAGTATGTGCCTATGGGAGGCTAATTTGAATCGAAGTCTCTTCTGACACCATGGTTTCTACAGGGAATGAACAGTACCAGGTTAGAAGTCACCTGTAGTTAGATGCTTTGTGTACATTGTGTGCACTATGAGGTTGAGGCAGGCCAGTGGTGCTAAGCCATAGAGCTTCTGCTCCATGTGTTCGACTTCAGGATTCAGAACTTGTTTACCTGGGAAGAGGTAGCTAAGGTGAACCAGACTATGCAATTCCCTCCTCCTTGGCCTAACACTGCTACTCAAAATATAGGAACTGCCACTGGCTGAAGGTATCAAAATCTGCATAGGGATAACGGTATGTGTGTTAAGAGGTTTCAGCATGGGGAGGTAAGTCAAGGAAAATGGATTTGTTTTGTGTTCATGCCCATGTCCTCAGTCTACTTGTCTATGAAACAGATTTTGAATGAGGCTCCTGTTGGAGGTTCCAACTCATTTTACTCCTTAGGCCTGGCCTGAACATTTGTGGAGGTTTTGTTTAGCTAGAAACTTAGGGTCAGGAAAATGAACCCAAGTTGCTAAGAGAGAAAAAAAGGATCTTGAAGGCCTAAGAGCAACCAAGTTTAGTTTCAAAGAGGCACTCTAGTACTAGTGTGAATGATAATTGGTGATGGACATTAAGTGGGTAGTAGGAATGGGTTTTGGATTGGTGGCAGTGAAGACAAGGGGTTAACTGGGTGGAGGTAGCTGGTGAGGACTTACCAGGTGGCAGAGTATGACACTGTTCCCTCTCAGAGACAAGTAGGAGATAAGTATATGGGAGCTGGCTGTGGTGCAGGGTTCAGATTAAGAAACCATGTATGTTCAAGGAAGGTATTCTGTTCAAGGCCTGCCTATGTGCTGAGAGGACTTTGCATTCATCCTCTTTTTCTTGTATGGTTGAGACTCTAGCCTAGCTACAATGTGACAAATTCTCCAAAGCTGCCTAAGTAGGAGCCCCTGTGCCAAGGAACATGTAGAGTCTTAAGGATATAAGGAGCTTTAAGGAGCCTTAAAGTCACTACACAGGTCTCTTCACATTAGCTGGTTCGCTGGGTCTTTGCACAACACTGAGCAGAGAGGTAGCATTGATCCTGTCATCATTGAACTGAGCCCAGAAGAGCCCACTCAGAACCACATTGTTTGTTTTGAACTTGAATTTCTAACCTAGGTCCCCTGTTCCAGCTAAACCAGGGGTTGGAGTGGAGCTTTGAGGTCCTTGACAGTGTTCTACATCTCTGAGATCTTCACTTCCTACTTTGCACATTGGAGAGAGGAAGGAAAGCTCCTAATGCCTTTATTCTCCTTCCCACTGCTTCTCTGACTCCTTGGAGCTCTTGTGCTATCTAGCTTGCACTTCTTGGCTAGGATGCCAGGCATCCCCCATGTTCCTGGAGAGATTTCTTGTTAAGCCATTTTGACACCTTCATAGTGTTCTCCCTGTGAATTCAGGCATATTTCTGCTGTGTGTTGCTAATTGAGAGAGGAAGTCTCATTGTGGCATCTTTGAGGTCGTCCCATCCTATTTGTGAGGGATGCCTGGAGCTTTCTCAACAAGTGTATCATGTTTGTGTTACCTGGAAGCACTGGCTAAATGGATTGCATAGTTAGATGCTAGAAATATGGCCATCTGATCAGAACCTCTGCCTCATGATCAATATAGGAGAATGGGCTTCCCCTGTATGTGAAAACAGGTAAGAGGAGTGATGGTCTCTAGGTTTCTTTGAGTCCTGAAAACAGTCCTCATTATTTAAGGGTGCTGAGGATGAGTGATCACCTCTTGGCTCTTCAGCCTGTAAGTGACCCAGGACTCCGATAGAGAGCTAGAGAAGTGCTTGCCTTCACTTATCATGGGCTTAGGCAATTAGGGTTAGACTTTCTCTGAGAGTGTTCCCTTAAGGACAGTTGAGGTTGGATGGGGTCAGCAAACATCTGTGTCTGTTTATGTATCTGTCTCTCTGTGTTTCCTGACTGAACAAATCTCTATTTGTGAATGAGAAGGTACATGGGAGCAGTTTTGGTGGAGGATACATTTAGCAGCCTTCTATTACTTTGTACTGTATTAGAGCTGGTTCTTTCTAGTCATCTGGAGAATGCAAAAGAGGGTGGATCCAACCAAAAGTTGTGAGGGAAATTCATGTAGATAACATGAAAAGCCTGTTTGTAACTTTGCTGAGTTACCAAGGGAAGATAGAACTTCCTGAGGAGACACTGGCTGCTCTTGTCAGGTCTACCTAGTTCTGAGGCTATGGTACTTTGAAATGTGTGTGTCCAAGTTACTAGGATATAAAGTGGCTCCTTATATCAACCTCACCAACCTTTGTGGCATCCTTAACATGGGAAACTGGGAGAGACAATGAAGGCATAGAACCTGGGACTATAGCCCATTTACCTTGCAGAGAGAATATCTGCCACTGAGCTTAGGAATTGTTCTTAATTCTCATACAAGAAGTAGAGAAAGTATATGCTGTCTCTCATATCTTCCTGGGAAGATCTGTTCTATCCTGAATTTGTATCATTACTACTTCTATCCTGGGCCATTCCTCCCAGTGAAGGGGACTCTTGACAAGGATTGTGAATGGTAGAGAAAGCAAGATCAGATGAGATTTTCTAGAAGAGTTTCATAGTAAACCCACAGCTCCGACAGTCACAGGCATTGTCTATGGTGCTAAATGCTTACGTGTATATTCAAATAGATGGACTACTTAGAAGAACTCCAGAGTGTGAAATAATTAGGTAATGGCTCAATGAAAGTTGTATTAAGGGTGGGTGGGAGGTGAAATTCCCTCATAGAGATGGGGGAGGAAGAAGGGATAGGTGGTCTCCAAAGAGGAGACCTAGAAAGGGGGAAACATTGGAAATGTAAATAAAGTATCAAAAAAAAAAAAAAACTAGGATTAAGTATGAAAAATCCTGTGTCCTTTTGCATTATTGCCAGCTGTACATTTAGTATCAGAGACTGAACATGTCAACAAGCTAGAGGTGGTTAAGTGAGTTGTATCTTAAGTTCACACTTACTATTGACTTTCTTCCTCCTTCCTTTTCTATTTCCTACTCTCTTGCATTCCTTAGTCATTTCTGAATATAGTCATTCATCTATGGAGGATTCAATCCACAAATGCCAAAGCCCCTCTGTGAAATGAAATTATTTTCACTTAATTTACATATACCCTTTTATGAATTCTTTAAACCATGGCCATATTTCTTCTAATACATAATTCAAAGAAAATGGTGTCAAATTATTGTTTTAAGAATTCTTTAGAGGATAGTGGCAAAAAAAAGTCTGTATATAAGGTAAAGATGTAGTTCATATTTAAATATACATGTTCATGGACAATGACTGGAGTGCAGGAATGCAGAACCTGGGGATATAGAAAACTGACTATAGTTGCCTTTGCAGTTACACAGCTACATTCTTGAAGTACAATTCTTCTGGTATCAGTGAATGGAGTGACTTTGATTTGGAATATAAATGGACTCCCCACTGCAAGGACCCTTCTGTCTCCAGGTTTAGCTTCCTATTGGCCTCAGCAGAGAACAGTTTTCCCTATAGTATGTAACTAATTTTTGGGTAGTGGTTGTTTAGGTATGCAAATCCTAAACCTAATTAGCTATTATTTCTTTTCAGCTCAAATCCTTGGATGTTTAAGACCTTGGATGTCACTCTGCTAGGTAAGAAAGGCCAGAGTGAGCTGGCACAGAGAAGGAGGGGACACTGCCTCTGGCCATGGCTGCTCTCCAAAACAGGTGAACTTTGTATTTGAAAGGAATGCATTTAATCTTTTGGGCCTAATAGAAGTTACTTGTATTTTCTCTCCTTTTTGCCCCTCCTTTCTCTCCTTTACCCCTCCTCCACCCTTGCTGCTTCCTCAGCCACTAAAGAATTTAATCTGCTGCACAACAAACAATACAGTTATAAAACTTTGAAAACAAGAGGGTGTAGCCTCCCAATAAGGGAAAGGGCATGCTGGGTAATGTCCCCAGGGAACATGCCAGGCTTGTATAGAGCCTGTGAGAGCCTAATTGATTGGGTACCTGGGTGCCTGTCCTGCCCAGTGCTAAGCTATCCCTAGTCCAGAGGAGAAGGAATCCAAATGAAAGAAAAGGCTTATAAAAGGGAAGTTGTGTGTTTTCTCCCTCTGATTTGATGGGGATGCGCTGAACTGTGCAACTTCCTCCTCAGCCTCCTCTCTCCTCTCCCTCCTTTTCCATTTTTTCCCTCCTACCCCCCCCTTAACCCTCCACCTCCTCCTTCTCATTGTTCTAGAGACTAGCAGACAGATGTCATGATAACAGAAAAGGGTAGTGTAGGTGCTACTACTAGCTGGGCCTGCCAAAGATGAAACAGGGTTTGAGGCTTTTGCTGCCTACAGGCTCAGACCTATCTCTGCTAAGCCCAGCCTCCTTCTCTGACCTGACATAGTACAGCCACATACATATCACAATGTGCCCCAGTCTATATACTGCTAGATATGTACACAGGTTCAGTGGGTCCACCCTGACTTCCTTAGGGCTGTGCTGAGGAGGATGTCGAAGTGATATGATCTCTGCTGTGAGTGATTTTGCTCTCTTCAGGAGAAGCAAGGCTTGTTGCATAAAACTTTGATGTTGAGAACTCCTGAGAACCCAGTGAGTAAGCACATGGTCTGGTGAGTATGGCACCAGATGGGATGTTATGCCTATCTCTTATCTCAAGAAACAAGGAACCTTATTTCTTAGCAGGAGTAGGAGGAATAGACCAGTTCTGGCTAAATGAAAGGTAGGGAAGTTGGACTTGAGTATCTCCATCCTGACCTGATTAAGCTAGTATCTCCTTACTGAATCTATCTCCTCCGAACCTTATAGACTATTTGAGAATGTTAATGGAGTGGGCTGTTTGGATCTAGGGCAATGATCTTTGGTAGGCATTGGGAGACTACAGGAAGGCTTATCTTTCCTCTTGTGGCAAGCTTCGGCTTCCACGTAAGTGGTCTGGGCTGTTTCTTTTGCCTGTGAGATCAAAGTGTTCTACCACAGCCAAGGTACATTGCACTCTGGCCTTTACTCTGTACCTCCTTCTCTCCTTCTTCACCACGTGTATTTCATCCCAGAAGGCAGCATGGTACCATGCCCTGTCTAGCCCAGTTACTGTGCCAGGACCTTAGTACTCTGTACAGAATTTTACTGAGTTTGGGAGCTTTTGAGACCCGAGACTTGTTCAGAAGCATTAAAGAGGGGGGCAGAAAACCTAAGTTTTAGGAATGTCGTTGCCCAGGAACATAGGTATCCTTATTTCTGAATCAGTGAAGTCGGGAGAAACAGTGCTGGCCCCCATAAGCAGGTACTTGAGGGACATGATGAATCTCAAGTATATTATGCCCACTTTGGGAGTCAGTGGTCACTGATTTTAGGCTAACAAGCTTCAAATTCCCCTTTAGTGATGGATCTTCAACATACACTCCTTATTTTATCACCCTTTCCTCTGATTCACTAGCAACAGCTTTCTGGCAACATGTTCTACCTACTCTGACAGCTAAAGACAAAACGTCCTGGATGCTGGGCCTGGGCTGCTGCTGAGAGTGACAAGAAGCCAACCACCCTGTTCAGTGCACATATACAGGTGGTCTTTTTTGAAGGTAAGATGTTCTTTTTTCTTTCAAAAAAAGACCTTCCCTAGCCTTCTTTCCCAAAGATGAGTTCTTCTATCTGGTGGGAACTCCTAAATCAGTGTTCAGAGGCAGGCAAGGAAATGGATGGCAGGCTTCTGGCACCCTCCCCCACCCTGGCTGGAATTCACATCATGCACATAGCTGTGACTCAGCACTCACTGCTGGGTCAGGAGGGAGAAGCTATTGCCTGGCTGGAACCTCCCCACATTCTGCATGTGAGCACATCAAACAGCACAGGCTGGGCCAGCAGGGTGAGGTTCTCAGGGCAAGTATTTTCTCCTCTAACCCATATTCCCACATTTTAGGGATTTCTGTTCTGGACCCAGGGTATTTAGGATTCTAAAAACCATTGCATCATCCATAGACTAAAGTATAAGTAGTCTTTTTCTTCTTTGCTTTTAACCAGTGGCCCATGAAAAGTGCTTAACCTTTATTTGTACTGTTTGGCTTTCATGTATTGGGTTATCTATGTGTTAATTATATATCTAGACAGAATATAACTTTTCCAGATTACCATACCTCTCTTGCATGCTGTTGTTGCCTCTGGCTGTGTGTGTGTGTACATTCTGACCAGTTTTCCCTAGCTTCTCTTTACAGATGAAGACACTGAAGCCATTCAGGCCTATGGCAGGGCCCTGTTCTCAGCATATAGGCAAGCAGGTGTTCTAATTTACCAAGGAGTGACATTGCCTCTACCCCTCTGGTCCCTGCCTTACCAGAGAAGTGACCTGTCATGGGAGGGTAGAATGGCTTCCAGAGAGAAATAAGTACAGAAACAGATGGAGGCTGGAGAGTGGTGTGTCTCAGACTTCTTCCCTGCTCTGTGCCCTGTTAAGAACTGCTAAGTGAGGCAGCATTTCTTTTCTAGACAACCCCATCAAACCCAGTAACTTAAAGTTTACTTGAAGCCATTTAGTTGAGGAGGGAGGTCCTTTTATTCTGAGAGCAGAGCCCTAACAGCCCTAAGGTTTCATGGGCTGCCATCAAGTGACTCTCAGGCCTGGTACCAGAGAACTACAGCCTTCCAGACTTTATCAGATCATCCAGCTATTCCAAACTAGTGAAGAATCACTAGCTTGTTTCAGAAAAGGGACATTGCTCAGCTGACTACAGGAATCCTGCTTTTATAGGATGCTGAAGCCTAAGTCGGGTTGGATGGATAAAACGTTTAAATGCTAGGACTACTTTCCCTCCTCTGTAGTTCACTGCTTTAATCATTTACTTTCAGTGATTCTTATTTACCAGAAAAAAGGGTTTGCAGTTCATGGATGTAACCCTAGACTGTATCTTTCCTTCATTGGTAGTTTCCCCTTGCCAGGCACTTTATTTGCTGGGTAGGAAGAAAGGAATTAGCTTCATGCCATGCTGAGGACCAAAAGAAACAGGTGTTTTCTAAATGATAGCAAACTGGAGTAGCCTTAGGGAAAGCTTTCTAGAGCTGAGATGGCTGAGGGAGGAGGTGGAGAGTTGCTAAAAGGAGATACCAGCACAAGCAGAGCCTCCTGGGAGGAAGGGTGTGACCTGGATCCCTGCCGGATATCTCTCCTTAGCCTGGAGGGAGGGGATTGAGGATGCTAGAGGAAGTTGCTAAGAAAATTTGACTGAAATGGAAATCAGAAGAGCTGAGTATTATCATATGCAAATCTCATCTTTTCCTTCATTTACAGGGTTTCGACCCTTGTTAATAACTGCTATCCAATCCATTTATGATCTAAAGCCCTTCCTATCATGGGGCCACAGGCCCTAATTTTGGCAACCAGTGTCAGTATCACTCAGGAACCCAGTGTATAGATCTGCCTGCACTCCTCTTCAGCTAAGGCCCTGGAAAGCCCCAGGGAGGCTGCTGGGCCTTCTGTTTCTCCTCTGGCTGGCCCAGTTTCTGAGAAGCTAAAACCTATGCAGTGTCAGCATTGCTAGGCTTCATTGCCATCATCTTCTCTATTACTGGGAAGAATAAAGAGGCACCAATGGGCAAAAGAACAAAAGCAGGTTCTTCTAGACTCCCTGACCTCTTGTACCAACACTACGTGCTCTCATCTTCACCCAGGTATAGCATGTTTATAGTGAGTCTCTCCACTCCCATCCAGATTGTCTGAGCTAAATCCCCCTCCCCAGTCTAGTTCAGAGTTCAGTTCAAGAGAAAGGAGGTCACAGTCAAGCTGTGGATCAAGCAGCAACAGTGGGCAGAGGGAAAGGAATACAGACATTAGCTCATCATATCCTGTGACTACAGTTTTCTTATGCAGACATTGGAATAATAACCTGCTTCATTGGACTCTTGGAACAATTAAGTATTGTGACTCTGGGGATGTTCACATTATATTTGCTTTATTATCCTATAACAGTCAGGAGCCATAAAAAGAGATAAGCTTGTATCTAGAGGTCAAAAAGAGTTGCTGGGGAACCTGAAAACTACAGCCCTACTCTGTCTCCTTTCTCTGGGTTGTGACATCAGTAGAAACACACAGCACAGAGGCAGCCCAATGTGGAACATAGCTTGTGAATCTTTTTAGATAAATTTTAAAACCATAGTTTGTTTTTGTGTTAGAGGATCATCTGTATAATACAGTGATAAGATACCAGCTTTTTAAAATCATTACGGGTTAAATCAAATTGCCAGCCTCCAGGGTCATACGATAGAGGAGGAAAGAGCATGCTCTTTTTGAATACTTGTGGAAGAGCTGTCCTGGCACAGGTGACTCACTTGGGTTCAGTTGTTAACATCTCATAGGTCACTATCTTGAAGAAGAGGCATATCTGCAGACACTATGCATCTTGGGAAATACTACATAAATTCAAGACATTACAAATGTACATATGTTGACTGCACTTGGTTCTTTTATTTCATTGTGTATAATAATTTCTAATGACTAATGTGAAGTCATACAGGAAACAAGCTTTTCATTGGTCTTGTCTGCTCAAAGTGTTGGCTGGTACTCTGATGCTGCTCTGAGCAGCATTGTATGGCTGTCATCTGCCTCTAACAGGCAAAATTATTCTCAGGGCTGAGGCTGGTTCTTCTGACTGCACTTCTCTGCTTTCTTCAGTGAGATCCTCTTCTTCTGGAAGCTGGTTTCACATGGTGGCTTAGATTTTTCCATCTTTGTATCTAGCACCATTTGAAATCAGTGTTTTAGGAGTAAGAATTGCAGCACAGCAGAGGGTAGACTACAGAGAAACAGCTGTACACAGGACTGACTTCTTCAAGAAATCAAGGGAAGACTTGAATAGAGAAATTTGCTCTTGAGTCTGTTTGGCTTAGAGGCAGTGATAGTAAGAAAGTTTTTGTGTTCAGAATAAATGTAAGGTTGTAATCAGGGGCAGGGAGTGATCCACTTTATCCAGCATTCCATGGGTGGAGGAGGGTACCTTGGGCCTGCACTGTTCGTTGTCCAGCAATGTTCCGGGTGTTGATTGTAGCAAGCAAGGGAGTAAGGGCTCTGTATGTGGAGGACTGCTTCATTCACATCAGTACTGTCTGCCTGTACCTGGAAGATCCATGGAACACTCAATCCTGGTTGCAGCACAGCTGAATCAGACTGTCACCTGCCTTGAGATTCAGACCTGAAGAACACCACTGGTCCATCTCTTACACAGGCTGACCGATTTCTCCTGGTGTTCAGAGTCTGTTTTTGTCTAGCACCATTTGAAATCGGTTATGATGTAGGGGGAAAAGCACCAGCCTCAGAGCCTTGTGGTGTCTGGTCAGCATCAGCCTGTCATTTCCTACATGGGCAGAATACAAAAGGAAGATCACAGTTTCTTAACTTCTTTAATGCATATGTATGTGGCTGTAGAAGTTAGAGATCACTTAGTGGGGTTTTTTAATTGTTATAATTTATTGTTGTAAAATATCCTCAGGTGCAATTTCTGACATGTAGTACTGTTATAATAGTTGTTATTGAACCATCTGTTAAGTGTTGGCGTTAATAAATAATTTGCTACATTCAATCGATCATGTCTGTGTTTTATCTATTATTTTTCATTCATAATTCTGTGGCAATGAGAAGTGGGCCCTGGAAAGTTAATTTGCTGTCCCAATCATAAGGAATTGGAAGTAGGTTGCTGCAGACAGACATTAAAAATGAAGGTCATTAAGACAGGAATGAAATTCTAAAGATGAAAGATTAGCAGAGACAGAAGGTTGGAGCTCTAGGCTGAGGGATGTTACTAAATGGGAAGACTATTCTTGGTTCCAAGGGTACTGTGGACTCTGACCCTCCTCCTGTCAGTGTTGCTGCAGGGAACTTACTTAACCACACTGTCATGTGACTCTTAAAGGGGAGCAGGCTAATTTCAGTTGTATTTGTAGCAGATGGAGTTCTACTTTCCACTGATAGTTTATTTCTACCCTTCGATAGGTGGTGAAACAGTTCTGTAAAACTGTTCAGAGATTTGCCAGCATTGGGGGTGGTGGAGGGGCAGGGTTCATGCTTGGAGAACTTTCAGGAAGAAAGCAGGTGGCCCCTTCCATAGGAGTTGCATAGTTAACTATGAACTACCTGCAGTATAATTATTTCAAGCCAATGGGGTTTAATAACTAATGGCAAATCAGCTGCTCAGGAAGCTTTTTCTAAGCCTTCATCCCAGTAGCCTTACCCCAGATGTCTGCCTTGCCCATTTTGTTGGAAGTGAGAGGCTGTTGAAGCATTTGCTGGAAAGATTTCCCAGTGACTATGATGCATCCTGCAGCTGCAAAGCTATTTCAAGCTTTTGATTGAAGATTCCATGTTCTAAGTCCCAGGATGTGCCCTTGGGAATGGCTAAGTCCCTCAGCTGTATTATTTAATTTGTCCCACTAAAATAGGAGACTACAGCTCCTCTAAGTATGACAGATCGGGTCTGTGGTATTACCTACACATTAAGTCTTTAAAAAAAAAAAAAAATAGCTACCCTGTCCAAAGCTCCCAATTAATTTGTATTGAAAATATGATTAAAACACCCCCAGTTCATGATTCTGGCTCTTTAATGAGTTAAGTGCTAGGAAGTGGAGTTTAATATTGAAGCACAAAAACAATGATTTAAGATTTATATCCATTTAAAAAATCATAATTCTCATTAAATACTTAAACTGTGCCATATCCTGATATTCTGAGAAGCAAAATGAAACCGGAACACCTCTCAGTTACTTTTTATCTGGATGTTTATAGCCCTTTACATAAAATTGTCACTCTGGGATAGTTTTTCATAATTGGCTGGTAATGTAGGTTTTTTTGGCAACACCCTCCTGAGTCAGGTTTATAAAACCATGCTGTCAACCCAGGTATAAAGTCTTTTGTTAAGGCATTATTTTTTAAATTAAGCCTTACCAGACTATTTAGAAGTGAATACAGTGTATTTTTGTTAACTGGGAGAAAGAAAGATCTGCAACCAGTTTAGTAGATCAAATGAATTAAATCTAGACTCTAGAAGTTGGTCTAGGCCTTCTGTTTGGAAGCTCAGGAATAGATAGCACACTAATATTAACATACTTTTAAGGGAAGCCTAGATAGTTCTATGTTTGATCTGGGGCACGTTCTAACTTAGTACCACATTGCTGTGGCTTTGGTCACCAAAGGAGTGAACCTCAGGTTCAGGTGCCAGTCCTGCAAGCAAGGACTATTTTAGTTGCTTTTAGAATGGGGCTCAGATGAGTCTGTTGTACAGCCAATGTTGAGAGCCACTTCCCTATTTCTGAAAAGGCCATACTATTCTGCTAGTATGTTAGTTATATGCTGCCAGTTAATATGTTGGTGCATAAATTTTATGTTACTACTATAACAAATTAGCACAAATGTGATAACACACACAGCATTCTTAACAGGTCTGAATAGGAGTCATCTAACATTTTTACTGGATTAAAATCAAGGTACTATTAGACACAAACGCTTCAGAAATATGAAGGAAAATTAGTTTCCTTGCTTTTGTCTGTAAACAGGCTGTGTTCTTTGGCTTCTTTCCCTCAAGCTTCAAAGGCCAGCAGATCACATTTTGCCTCTGTGGCCACACTGTCTTCTCTGATCAGTGTTCACGTTTTAACAAAATCATGATATGATTAACCTGCACATCAATTTGAGGGATTCTTCATGGTTGAAGCTCACCTCAAGTACAGAGATTTAATATTTTTTGAGGAGACATTGCAGGTTGAGGTAGGTAATCAGATGACTTCATTTTTCCAAGCACCATACTTAATATGTTCACCTAAGCATTAGATATTCCCTAAATTCCCAGTGAAGCCACAAGTCCCAACACTAGAGTTCCTGTTTATAGTGGTTCAACACAGGGTTTAGCATTGCAATGGACAACAGTCTTCAGAGCTATTCCTCACATCATTCTTACTACCTGTACTCAGGTTTTACTGGGTTTTGTCCAGTTGTGTCAGGAATCAAGGTGGATAGTTTTTCAGCATTGTCTGTGTGGCAATATGTTCACCTGCTATATGTAAAACAAGCAAGAAGGGAAATTATGCATTCACCTGTTCCCCAAGTATTATATTTCTCCCATATTTAAGAAAATAGGAACAAAAAAATTATTACCTTCACAGAAGAGAGTTAGTGTTCTACCTGATCTAAAGTAAAATTAATGGCTCTGGACTGCCAGCAATGACAGCTTTACAGTGAAGGGGCAGAAGACTGTCAAATACCTAAACAGTCCACAGGAGGGCAGCAGTGCTATAATCTCAAAGACTGACAGCTTATTTTAGGGTAACCTCAGGATGAGCCTAGAGATCCTAAGCATACTGATGCATAGGGAAGAATACTTGTGCATCAGATTGATCAGTTCTGTTCTTAAATAGGCAAATTGTTAAAATATGCAAAATCCAGTCTTGGTTAAAATGTTAGCTTCTGGTATCATTAGCTTTAGAATACTAGAATTGCTTATTTCCCTTAAACCTTAAAATTAGGATGCAAATTCAGGTTCTTTTTGCCCCTAAGTCTTTCTAGCATAATTCAGACAATTTGTTGGTTACTGTAAAAGTCCTCTCTGTATATTTTATGCCAATTAAAAATATGCTAGAGTCTCATGTTAATTTTCTAAAATGCTTTAGTCAATGTAATTTTCATTGTTTATTCATAAACATTACTATCATATTTTTAAACTACAATTTATCATTGCTTATTTTGACAGACATCAAGACTTTTAAGCAAACAAGATTATGTAATAATCTGTTAATGACATTTTTCTTTCCAGTGCTAAGGAATGAATTCAGGGTCTTGTACATGCTGAACAAGCTTTCTGCTGAGCTATATTCCCAACCCATGAACAACTTTAAGTTCAAGGCTTTGAAATTTTGGTTGTTTTTTTGTTTTTTGGTTTTTTTGTTTTTTGTTTTTTCGAGACAGGGTTTCTCTGTGTAGCTTGGCTCTGTAGACCAGGCTGGCCTCGAACTCAGAAATCTGCCTGCCTCTGCCTCCCAAGTGCTGGGATTAAAGGCGTGCGCCTTATCCTCTTTATACGGAGAGTTGACTGTCAGGTTCTCTAATCACTAATGCAAGTTCTCAGCCTCAGCTGCAAATTAAAATCACCAGAGAAATGAAAACATCCTGTGTTTAAGTCACATCTCAAATTAACAGGAGAGCCCACTGGGGTGGTACTCAAGTGTCAATAAAGCACCTTGGGGGAGGCTAGTGGACAGCCTCAGGTGAGAAACACTGGCCTGACTTTGCTTAATCTGCCTTACTTCATATTTGCAAAGGCAGCAAGAATTATTTTCACATACAAAAATCATGTCCTATTAGTTACCCAGGTCGAGTTTTTACTTTGTTTTTGAGTCCTATGAATGCTTTAAAGTGATATGAAAGTGACATCTCTTATTAGACACATGTATACAGACTCTTAAATGTGGCTAACTTAAGGCTAAGCAATAAAAGATAAAGCGCCTGAGGAGATAGAGCTTCACAGGACAGGTAGGATATGCATTGGCCTTGGAGGTACATGGATCCGGAGAGGATATTAAGCATTTCAGGTGACAGTAGATTGAGAGTGTGCAAGGCACAGATGTGCTTAATTCACAGCCATTATGTGCAGTGAAAGTTTGAAGCCTAGAGATGAGAGCTGGAACTGGATAAGGTCTGGTGTCTGCTTGGAAATGTGGCCTTCTTCCTGCAGATACCATGTCCCGGGTGGATTATTCTGCTCAGGACACGGGCACTCAGGCTGAATGCTGAGGACCCTTGGTAAGCTACAGAGGCTGAAATGTGAGGATATGGTAGAGAGGTTAGACACAGATTGTATTTAGAAACACAGATTTGATTTACGCTAGAAACATACATGCACATTACCACAAATGAAGTTCCTGTAAATATATAATTTTGTTTTTGCCAGACTTTAAGATCCAGGTTTCAAAAATGGAACAGTAATGACTTCCACACATGGGATTTTCATCTTGCTGCAGATACATTTCTGTAGTTAAAAGAACATTTTAAGTTCAAATATGTCTCTTTCTCTGCCATTTAGACAATCTTTAAAAAAAAAAAAAAAGCACTTTTCCTCATATTTATATAACTGACAAAGTATTTGGTAAATAAAAAAATATATAGACATATGTGTCAAATATAAATACTAATTTGAAGGTTAACTTTGAGGCAGAGCAAGCTATAAAGGTAAATTTATTTTAAAAATAAAATATTTGATTGAAAATATTTTAAATTATGTTTAAAAATAGTAAAGCCATTTCTTTAAACAATTAGTAAATTCTTTTTCTTGTTATCTTTTTGTCTATTTTTTAAATGCTGTGATTTTAAGTATACCACCATGCATAGGTACAACTGCTACCTTTTTTCTTTTTTTAAGTATGTGAAAATAAGTGTGGACTTCAATTTTTCTTAATCGAGTTCCTGGGTGGTTTTTTGTTTGGTTTGGTTTTCTGTTCAAGAACTATGTTCCTGAAGTATCCACTTGGAGGGCACAAAGGTTGGGGTGTCACTCAGAGTGAATGTAGGTATTTATACTCAAAACAGGGTTCATCTTCACTAAGTTACAGGTTGTATTCACAGTCTTCTCAAGGTGATGTTTCCTTGCCCCCTCTATGCTAACTAAACATAAAGTTTAAAATACACCTTAGAAAGTCAATAATCAGGAGTGTCAGTTTCTTCTCAGCACTAGTTCCTCAGAGCCTGACTGGGTTGGGGCCTGGTGGAGGTCAAGCTCTGTTCTACCTGAGTATGACCTGCCTCCAGTGCTCCTTCAGTGGAGCTGACAGCAGGAGTGTCACTTAGAAGAAGGAACAAAATAGTCATGGGAGGCAGAGAGGAGGGACCTGGGAGAGGGAGAGGGGAGTGGGAAAGAAAATAGGGGGGAGGGGCAGGTCTGAGGGGTAGACAGGAGAGAGGCCTAAGGAGTTACTGAGTGAAGTGAGTTCCAGACTTATCAACTGAAACTTCAGGATTCTCACTCAGGTACATAACATTAACTCTGAAATCACATACCACTCAGCAGCTAAGCACATTTGACACTGTTGTTCAGTGTTTACCTCTCAACTACCCCTTTCAAAACAAATAACATTTTGTAAGAAAAACAGTTCAGGTTTATATAATTTTAGTATTGGAGAAAAGCTATATAGTAAATCTCTTATGTTGGAAATCAACTTTATGACAAGTCAAGTATTTTTGATACATCTTGACTTTGCATTGAGTATAGTTTCTTTCTGTGCAGTACATTTTTCTTTTCCATACAGTATTTTCTTTATTTACTTCCTTCTTTTTTTTACTTTCTATTTTTTGGGAGGGGGGCAGGGTCTCATTATGTAGCCTTGGCTTGAACTCACTATGTAGATGAGGCTGGCCTCAAACTTAGATCTGCCTGCCTCTGCCTCTTGAGTGCTGGAATTAAAATCATGTGCAGGATGTTCCTTATGTAACTTATAGCATGGCCTCTAAATTTTGGGGTTAGTAGTAATTTTGTTATATGCTTTCTAAACAATTATTTTCCTAACAATATTTTCCTATGTATTCTTTGGTACAAAAAGAAAAATTGTAGAACAGTCTGTTGAATGCTCATACATTTGAGTCAAGTAGAAAAAAATGCTGAAATTAATTGGATTCTTGACTTTTCTGCACCATGTTGTACTCCTCAGATATCTGTACTGACCACAGTTTTTAAGCTGTCTCATTTCAGCCCAGATAACTTACAGATGATAAAATAATTAAATCAGTCAATATTAATTTAAGTTATACCAAGTAGTATCTTAGCATTTCTTTAGCATCACTAATGGAAAACAATGAAAATTACTATTATGGGAAACAAAACACGTGAATTATGCAAATAATGCTCATTTATGGAATAACTCCTACCTTTCTCTGGATGTAAGTAAAGAAAATCATGCATATATAAAAAAAATTCACAAGTGACAACAGTTAAACAAAAGGCACCTGTTCAGAAGCACATAGACTTTAAAGATGAATGTCAAGCAGTATGCTGCTTCCAAGAGAAGAAAGTGAACAAAGTAGACTGAGAAGAAAAATGAAGAGAGGTGTGTGGACTATAGTTATTTAAAACATGTCTGTGATCCTAATTACTCTTGTATATGTGATAGACTAGATAGCAAACCCTGAACTTTGTCTATCTCTGTATCCCCAGTGCTGTGATTAAAAAGCATGGACCAGCACACCTGGCTTTTTATGTTGGTCCTGAGGATTAAACTCAGGTCTTCATGCTTATATGCCAAATAGTTTACTGAGAAGTTACCAGCCCAATCCAAATTCTATCCTTTTCTTATACCTGAGAGACAATAACCAATACTATAGAATACTTTTGGCTATTTTTCACAAACTTAAATGATGCTAATGCTCTTAAAAGTATTAGTTGTACAATGTTTGTAGTTTGTGATGAGGGCTGGAGAAGGATCATTATGCTCTCAAGCCATCATAAATATTTGTTTACATCAAAGCCAGTTTTAGAAACCATACTTTTAACAGCAATTTGAGAATATCTATGCTTTTTCCAGTTATCGCCCCAAAATGGAAAAGTAACTATACATTTTTTATAGCCAGCAATGTGGTATTGTGAAATATATATTTGATCTTTATTATTGTTCTGTACCCAACAACTCTTAATATCCTTAGACTTTTTAAAATGATGTCTTTTTGTGTGCTAATGAACTGATTCATGGCTGGAACCTCTCAGAAGCTTCAGAAAAGAGCTAGACAGTACTTGAGGGTTGAAACTCACCCATACTGCCCAACCTCCAAGAAAGAGAACTGAATGAAGCCTAAATGATCTAATTAATCATGATTAATTAAAGGGGGAAGGGACAGAAAGGATCAATTTAAAGATTCCAGACAGGTGGACAAAAGGTTTCTAGGGGTAGTTCCCACTGAAGGCTCCTTCTCTGACATACAATTTTCCTCTGCAGTTTAAACCGGCTTGAGTTCTGTGACTCTAGCAAACTAATTGTGGTGACTGTATCTTATAGTTGGTGGGTCAGAAGCACAGGTAAAATAACTGAGCTTGAGATTGTCATCTAAAAGGGAGAGTTGTGAAGATCTGGAGGAGGAGGGGGAGGGAGGAGGAGGAGGAGGAGGAGGAGGAGGAGGAGGAGGAGGAGGAGGAAGAAGAAGAAGAAGAAGAAGAAGAAGAAGAAGAAGAAGAAGAAGAAGAAGAAGAAGAAGAAGAAGAAGAAGAAGAAGAAGGAAAAAGAAAAAGAAAAAGAAAAAGAAAAAGAAAAAGAAAAAGAAAAAGAAAAGGAAAGGAAAGGCAAAAAGGAATAATAGAAAAGAAAGAATGATCTTAAGTATCAGAGAAGAAAATAAACAAAAAGACAGCATGACAGTAGTTTTTTAAATTTCAACAATGTGGATAATTTTATACAGTGGACCATACAGCACCCTTGGAATGCATTAAACAGTAAGTCTCAGACCTATGCCAGACCAAAGGATCAGAAGATCTCCAGGTGATTCATAAGCCTACAAAGAAGTATTGCTCAGGGTGTTAAAGAAGAAAGGCATCTCTCTTTGGAATTTAGGTATATTAAAACTAGGAAGGTGAGACAGGAGGGTAATAACAAGTTTGAGGCTAGCCAGGGCTACATAAGGAGATATTCCCTGAAACAAACAACAGAAATATCCACACGCTTCTGTATGTGGACTTCAGTGTTCTGAAGGCAAGCATTCTGAAAATTAAATCACTTTTTCTGTGTTCTGGAGATTGACCCAATGCCTTATGCCTGATAAGTATGGGGAAACCTAACTTTTAATTTAACCGTCATATGTTATATTGCCATCTTGTCATTAAAAGGTGTAAATTATATCCTAAAAGACTATCAATACAATTTATATTTTAGCTCAATGGCAATTAAGAGGCAATTAACTACTTCCCACACCATTCATGGGCACTTTATCTAAAGTTGTACTACTCTGTACAATAACTACATTACACTGTTTGAGGACAAATTATTTTCCAAAACATTTTTAGATACTTAATTTTCTGTTAGAACACTGTGGTGTTACATATGAGCAGGAAGAATTACAAAACTATTTTTAGATTTTCAAGTCCCTGTTGATCTAATTTTTGAGGACAATGACCAGATAATTGTTTAGCTTGAAAAGACCCATTAACTGGTAGCTATACAGTCTGTATAGTATATTAATATTTTTAGGGACCTATCATGAATTTTCATGGAGTGATGTTATAAACAACAACAAAAAGGTCAATGAAAAGCTACTGTTTTTCTTTCTTTGGAAGTCATTTCTACGCAGGCCTTTTAATTAATAAAACCACTGATAGTATTACTTATTGAAATTGTTTATTCATGTGGTTTAAAAACATAACCAATAGATAGATCAAATGTTATTATTAGATTTCTATAAACATAAGATTTGAGATTCAAATAAAGGAATTACAGATATTTAAACAGATAAAGTAATATTTAAAAGCTTCCTAATTTATTTGCTTTTTCCAGTTTTAACTCTGTCATGGAGGCCTGTCCCCTTTTTTGGTGGTAGGTAAGTGAGTAAAAATATGATTGACGGAGAAAATGTAAAACCTAAGCAAAGCTCTATTGCTTCAGTATGGTTTTACTAATGGTATAGAAGATCATTAAAACGTATAGAGTTTGGGACTGGGCAAGTCTGGGCAAGTGTTTGAGTGGCTTCCTCAATCTAGTGAGAATTTTGGTTTCTTTAAAATCTTAGTTATGTGAATATGTTTTTGGTTTAATCCCAGGTGTGGGGTAAGAGGCTGCTTCACAGCAGGTGATTATGATTTGCTTCCAGCACTAGCAGGGGATATTTTTGCCAGCTGCTGATAGTTTCTTCAAGTGTGGGATATTTGGAATTCTGGGAACTTTCCAGAGGGTATAAATTTGAGAGCCCTGAGGTGGGTGGGGTACTCTTAGGAGGCTGCTGATGGTTCCTGCCGCGGTTTGTCAGGAAGTCATGAGCAAAGAGGAGAAGAAATTAGATTTACAGATGGCATAGATTGGATTTGCCCCAAGGACTCAAGTCCTTAATCAACAGGAAGTAGTCTAAAGAGATCTATGCCCCCTTTCCCCTCTGACCTTCTTTCTATCCTATTTAGTGTTGGGGGTTGAAAGAGATTGGAGTGGAATAAGGGTTGGAAGGATGGTAGTTTTAAGAACCCAATAAAGTAGGCAAAACAAAAATACACCAACAATCTAGCTATGTGACGTTTTTATTAAAGTTAGACTTAATAAAGTGACTTTGTTTTAAATATATATAAATGAAAAGATTGAGCTTTTTAAAAATGAAGAATATACTTCTATCATATAGCCCAAATCCCATGATTAATTTAAAAGGAAACATGAAACATGGGTCTTATATTTATTAGGGATGATTTCAGAGCTATTTTAAAATGACAAAAAAAAATGAAATTACTTAAATCCTATCAGAAACTTCAAAGCACTAATCTAATCTGTCCTAAGATTTATTCCAAATCTTCCATTATACATAAAATTGCTATGTTTAATTTTAATACTTTAACTTCCTGTTTTTACCTAGGGACATACCACCCTAAATACCGTCTCCTCTAAATCACCATTTCTTTTGAAGAATATGTATTTTTAATGTTTCCTGTTTTAATCCCCCTTTGTTTTAGTCTCTATAGAGGTAGAACACAGATAAAAGATACTAGAGTGCCCTGTTTCATGTTTCCTTTTAAATTAATCATCAAGTTTGGGCTATATAATAGAAATATATTTTTCACTTGTAAAAAACTCAATCTATTTATATGAAATGTATTTATTCATATATTAGTGATTATTTTTAAAATAAATTTATTTACTTTAAAAATAAAGTCACTTTATTCTAATTTTAGCCTTTCAGCTACTTCTAATACTAGTTAATAAATGAGTTAGTAGTCAAAAAATTTAAGAGAACATGAAAGAAATAAAATGGTGATAGTCAATCACTCTGATTAACATTAATAGATAACTCTAAATTATATATAAAAAAAAGAGACCCCTTCATAGCTTCTTACCACTAGCCAAGTTAGGCAAATTTAAGCTTTTATCATAAAAATCACAGTGACTACAAAGTAAAAATATCATAATGAAATATTTCAAATTTAATTTTGGCCACTTTTGAACTTAGAAAATAGGGAATGCTTCATAATGATCTTGTTTACCTAAGCAGCTTAAACTTCAAATCTCATAGAAAACTTTCTTGTACTGATAATAGCTGCTAACAAAGCAACTTCATACAGATCCTTATGCTGCAATGATGTTAAAATAGCTGACCACGTTTTACCAAAGAAATGCAATTTGTAAGGCACATTACTACAGGCATACTTGGAAAAGGAGGATGCTCAAGGCAAAGGACAAGTCAGTTGCATGAATAACAACTTAGAATACTTACCTTTTCTTCCTGTGCTCAAAATACCTGAGCATGATGAGACAAATTACAAAAACTCCAACAACTACAAGAAAAGGAAAATAAACAGCATGTAACTCTGAGAATTGTTAAGGCCTAGGTAAAATATTAAGGACTAGATGAAATGTTAAGGCCTACTAGGTAGAATGTTATGACCTATAACAGTTAGTTGGTTAGCCTACCATTATAAGGAAACTTTCTCATGTTTCTGCTGTTACTAGGAAACTTTCTAATGCCAAGATTGATTACATATTCTATTATGTTCTATGCCCTTGGAAACCAATTACGATAAAAGTCAATAGAACCGTTTGTATAGTTACTTACAATAAGCTTGGACCCAAACCAACCACTCAATAGCACTTCCTGCACCTGTGTATAAGCATTTACAGTATAAGCTGCCCATGGGATAGACCCCAACATAAGAGAGACGCTTGCACCAATATAAGAAACTATTTCCCAAGAACTCCTTGGGAACTGACATCCTACTTGGCAGAAAGAGACATGTAAATAGATAACTGACATCCTGGTTAGCAAGTTAAGACATGAATGTTGGACAAGTCCCATCCTGGTGGACAAGTTAGAACATGAATTTTAGACAAAGCAAGTCCTCTGCCACAGTTGAATACTCTAACCAATGGGAGCAAGATAAATGTACAACAAAGACATATTTCCACTATCCCTAAATCCTGATTGGTGAAATAACTTGGCACAGATGTTTGTGGATTTGGAGCTTAAAAACCCTGGAGGATCTTAACTCGGGTAATGGTTTAGTTCCTGAATGTGGACCATGGCCCTGGTCAACTAGTCCTGAGGTGTATGCTCAATAAACTATCCCTTTCTGACTGACATCAGTGTTTGTGTGGTTTGTGAAGCAATTACTGGACACCATCAAGAATGACTACCAAGACTCAAAATCTAAACAGAAGAAATAAATCATTTATAATTCGGTGGTAAGGAGTTATAGATTTAGATTCCATCTAGTCTCTTTATTCTTTAAATCCAATTCCCTGGAATTGCAGACCACAGTAAGAAAGAGGAGATCCCTGGCTTAATTTTAAAAATTATCAAAAGCATACTTAGTATGTCATAGTACGTCATCTTAAGAAAGCACACATTGCTTACAGGCTACTTCTAAGCAGACATGTAGAATATGAAATAATATAAGTTCTGGATTAATATTTTAATAATAATTAATATTAATATTAATCCAGAATTCCTCCTGTCAAAAAGAAGTACAGGGACAAAGAGTGGAGCAGAGACTAAAGGAAAGACCATCCAGAGACTGCCTCACCTAGGAATCCATCCCATTTGCAGACACCAAACTCAGACACTGATGCTAAGAAGTGCTTGATGACAGGAACCTAGTATAGCTGTCCCCTGAGAGGCTCTGCCAGAGTCTGACCAATACAAATGCGGATGTACACAGCCATACACTGGACTGAGCATGGGGACCCTAATGGAGAAGTTAGGGCAAGGACTGAAGGAGCAGAAGGGGTTTGCAACCCCATAGGAAGAACAACAATATCAACCAACCAGACCCCCCAAAGCTCCCAGGGACTAAACCACCAACCAAAGAGTACACATGGGGGACCCATGCTCCAGCTGGATATGTAGCAGAGGATTGCCTTATCTGGCATCACTGGGAGTGGAGCCCCTTGGTCCTGTGGAGGCTTGATGACCCAGGGCAGGGGAATGCTAGGGTGCTGAGGCAGGAGTGGTGGGGGGGGCACCCTCATAGAGGCAGGGGAGGGGGAAGTGGATAGGGGCTTTGTGGAGGGAAACTGGGAAGGGGGATAGCATTTGAAATGTAAATAAATAAAATAACCAATAAAAATGAAAAAAAAGAAATAATAGAAGTTAACAAAGGGTAATACATAAACAACCAGGGTTTTCTAAGTTAGTTAATTTCAAGTTTAAAAACTATACAAGCAAAAAAAAAAAAAAAAACCATACCTGTTTTTGTTTTGTTTTGTTTTAAAAAACTGCTGCTTTACAGTAACAAATTTAAGTAGTGAAAAGTTTGAGATACTTACTTGAAATAATACCAATCAAAGCAATAACCCATGCATCTAAAGAAAAAAGAAGCCAAACATTTAGAAGTCTGTAGATTAGTTCAGATAATCCACACTTAAGAGAACACAATGACTAATGTACCCAAGTCATTTATATCAAAGAGTACTTATAAGCCCATTTCCGGATTTGGGGTCCAACTTGTAAAATTCAACTTTCAATATTATTCTTTTCTTACTTCAGTTTATTTAGTAAAGGTTATTACAGAGCAACTAGGATTCACTGAATAGAGGAAAATCATTACACAATGTACTATCTTCTTGTATTTGGTTTGGTTCAGTATGCATTCTACAATTTTTTATAATTTTGAAAAGAAAACCATTTCCCCCCAAAAGTGGATCTGTACAGTGTTATAAGTAAGTTTCAGTCAATTAATTAAACAGATACTATTTGCAGTTCTTACAAATAATACTCCATCCTATCAGGGCCCTATCTTCATCCCTATACCCTTATCCCACCCCACCCCCACCTTCCAAATGAAAACATAATTCTAAATACCAAAGACCTTCCCTTCTCAAAGTGTTAACCTAAGAGGTGGAGATATAGCTCAGTAGCAGAGTACTTATGTGACATGCTCAAGATACAATGTCTGCATACACTGATAAGTCATGCAGAGGAATTTAAACAATCATAATTGACTGACTGGGTGTGCTGGCTTTCTTTCTATTGATGAGATAAAATACTCTGGCCAAAAGCAACATAGAAAAGGAAAGAATTTGGGTTATAGTTCACTCAGGGAAGTCAAGGCAAGAACTTGAGGGCAGGCTGGTCAGCTATTCCACGCTACATTACCTTTAACCAGGAAACTCACAGCTAGGGGAGTACAGCAGAAACCATTAAGAAAGGTTATTGCTGGCTTGATAGAAGGCTCATGCTTAGCTAGCTTTCTTTTGTTTTTTTGGGTTGGTTTGTTTGTTTTGGTTCTCTCTCTCTCTCTCTCTCTCTCTCCCCCCCCCCTCGCTCTCTCCCTCCCCCTCCTCCCTCGCCTCTGAGGAACTAGCTCTGTAGACCCAGCTGGCCTCAAATTTACAGAGATTCAGGGATTAGGGTTTGGCCTCAAATTTAGAGATTCACCTGCTTTTGCCTCCAGAATGCTAGAATTAAAGGTGTGCACTTCCACTGCCCAGCTTTAGCTAGTTTTCTTAAACAGTGTAGAACCATCTGCCTAGGGAAAGGTTCTGTCCATAGTGGTCTGAGCTCTCCTACATACATAAAACAATCAAGACAATACCCTTTCCCCATGCCTGCAGGCCAATCTTGATCTAGGCAATCCCTAAATTGACACTGCTTTTTCAGGTGACTCTAGGCTGTGTCAAATTAACGGTTAATGCTAATTAGGTCACCAGAAAACATTAAATTCTACAAAATCTTAAATTTTGGAAATATTTATGTCTAGCAATGTATTTGCTTCTAAAGTTGCATAATTTTTATTAAAATGCTGTCAGTCAAAGAATGAAATGTTAGTCTTAATTCTGCTTTTCGCAGTTATCACATGTTTAACAGTTTAAGAAAGCACTGGATTTACTAGCATAGTGATACATTAGTGACCACAAAATTTGAAGCCAAAGCATACATAGAAAGTTCCCAAACTATAATGGTTTGACCGAATGATTTTCATTTTACATTGGTACCATACTGATGCATATTCAGCAGAAACCAGTGTTGAACTGTGAATTTTGGCCTTTGCCTGGGTTAACAATATGACATAAGGCTATATCCTAGATTTTGGCAGCATTGGCAAGCCTCTGTTCCTACAGATCCAGGATCACATGAGTGAAACCAGAACTCTGACCATGTTACCATCTCTGATAATCTTCAAATAGATATGCTAAATGCATTTTCAACTGAGGATATTCAATTTACTATAGTTTATCAGACATAATCTCCCATGCATATAGAGACACAATTGTATAAAATAATAAGCTAAAAGTAATTTTTAAGAAGAGTAATCAAAGGGGAAAACATTTGAAATGTAAATAAATTATCAAAAAATGAAGAGTAATCATTACTAATCTAGTCTAATAAATAAAATGTAGCAGACTTTTGTCTTATCATGTCTTTAAATTTTATTGAATTTTAACCCTTGTAACTATACTTGATTTTGTTTAATGTATATTGTATAAACTGAAGCCTACATAAAATATGTTAAACCAATCTTTCACAGAAAAAAAGCTAATCCAACTTATAGCACTTTAAGTCTGTGTACATTAGACACTGGGAAACAGGTTGTGTTTTATGTACTTTAACAACAGTTGACTAACTTTCCTATTATTAAGGCCCTTTTACCTACATTTCACTCTACATGGTAGGACTTACATTTGTCATGGTGTCAGCCCAAAGTTAGTAATCCTAAATGTCAACTATCACTATTGACAAGATATGCTGTTTCTTTAACTGCTAGTAACATATTACGATATTTCCATGTAAACTGTTAAGGTGTCATATTTCAGGGGTGTAAATAATTGAAATAATAACCTAATTCTTGGCCAAATATTCCTTCACGGGGACCAGGATATCCTAGAGAAAGAAAAAAAGAGAAATGAGTTAAGTAATATAAAACAAATAAAATAATAAAATAAACAAATAAATAAAAGTCAAAAATCCTTTAAATTCCTAAGTTTATTTTTCACCCATATGTAAAATCTCCTAAACTTTCATTTTCCTTACATATCTCATTAATGTTCCTTATTTTGAGTTACATCATAAAATTCTACAGTTTCAAGTTTTCATTAGTAGCTTTCTTCTTGCCCACTAATATTCCCTATAGTGATATTATATAGTGGTATACACAGTTCCTTTTTAGTGTACTCTCAAAATTAGTCTGTAAACTTCATGAGATTCTAATTAAAATTAAAGATACTGAGTAGGCTCAATAAATATTTTAGTTACTAACCCGAAATAGAAGAAGAATAAATTCCATATAAGAATAGTCCACAGTTAATTTTATCAATAATGAAAAACTGAGAACTTTCCCTCTAAAATCAGGAACAAGGTTAGGTACCCATGTTTGTCATTTATAGTCAATATGGTATTGAAATGTAACCAAAGCAATTAGGTAAGAAAGACAAAGAAAATGATTACAAGTTAGAAAAGAATACATAAAAATACATGTTTGAAAATGACATGATCTTGTGCTGTTGGAGTTGAATCCCGGCCTAAATATGGTAGCCTATCACTGTACTACTACTTTGCTACAGCCCCAGTCATGATGTGCTTTTGTGTAGACAGTCTTCCATAAAACTAATGAGTCCAGCAAAGTTGCAGAATATAAAATCAACACACAAAGAACAATGACTACTTTGAAAAGGAAATCGCATTTAAAAAGGTAAAATTTAAAAATAATCCCAAGGCAGTAAAAGTCTTACATGAAGAAATCTACAAACCTTTGCTGTAAAAGATTTAAGATTGTATACAAAGCATCCCAAAAGAGTTCATGTGTTGAAGACTTGGTATTCAACTGATGGACCCAGTCATTGAAAACTGGTGGCATCATGTCGACTCTGGTTAAATTAATAGAATCCATTGCTAGATATATAACTTGATGGCAGCATTAGTAAGTGGTAGAAACTAGGAAGTGGGTCTTACTGGAGGATATAGGCATGCCTCTGAAGGCTCTATATGGTCTGTTTCTCTCTGATCTCTAGCTGTTAGAAGATGAGGAACCCTCTGCCATACTCTCCCACCTCTATGTTCTGCCTTACCCTAGGTCCACAGCAGTTAGCAGAATCTCTGAAATAATAAAATATATCTTTTTTCCTTTTAAATTGTTTCTCACTGTTCTGTCAGAACAACAAAAACCAATACATACATCCTGTGTTTGCTACACAAAAAATATTTACTTATTTATTTAATACTTATAAAATTATTTAATTCGCAAAGCAGCTTACAGAGTCAATGTAATCCCTATTAAAATTGTGATGATATTTTCCTTCTGCAGAAGTAGAAAAATCTATCCTAAATCAGTATAAAATCTGAAGAACACAAACTTGAGAGAATTCATACTTCTTGGTTTCAAAAATACTAAGATATATTAATTTTAAAAATATAGTATTGAGATAAAAATAGGCATTATAGACCTATGGAATGAAATAAAACTCAAAAATAAACTTGCATACACATTTAAGGTGATTTTAAACAAGGATGCACAAGAAGAGTCATTGGGAAAGGATAGTCTCTTCACCAGTTGGTGTTGGGAAATTAGATATTTTCAGCTAAAAAAAAACCTTAGATTGATTAAATTATTAAATATAATGTCCAAAACTATAAAAATTCTAGAAGAAAATATGGAGAAACACTTTATGATTTTAGGTCTGACTGATATCTTTAGTGTGACACAAAGTATAGGCAACAGTAAGAGCAAAGCAGATTAATTGAATTTCATCAAAATGAAGTTTTGTACACTAAAGGACACTAACAGAGTGAAAAAAGCAATGCACAGAATGAGAGAAAATATTTGTAAATTGCATATTTGATAAACTATTTATAGAATATAAAAATTACTCTTAAAACTTACCAACAGCATACCAAAATTGAAAAGCCCAAGGACTTGAACAGATATTTCTAAATAAACCCCAATCTAAGACATTAAGTGGAAGGAACAAATCAATGGAAAATATGCAGTTTGATATAAGTTTTGCTTAAAAAAAAGAAAAGATGGGCTGAGGAGATAGCTCAGGGGTTAAACACTTGATACATAAGAGTAATGATCTGAAGTTTTGAATATAAGCAATCTACCTGTATTTCTAGCCTTGGAAGCTAGCTGTATTTGTGAGCTCTGGGTTTGACTGAGACATCCTGTCAGAATGAATAAGTTGGAAGAGAAATAGAAAATGATCCCCAGCATCAACTTCGGACTTCCACAAGCACTTGCATATACCCACACTTGCATCCACATACATGCAAGAAACATAGACACACACATACATACACACACCACATAAAATAATGAGGAAAAAAGGGAAAGAAAAAGTAAGGTAAGGTTGATGCACAAAAACAAATAAAAGGCAACCCTAAAAATATTAGTAGTAATGAACTTTGGCAACATTATTTATATAATTTAAATGTATAAAAATAAATCTATATCCAGCAGTATAGAAACCTAAAACTTATTAGTAAAAATACTAGAAAAACATTCATTTCACATTAAAAGGGTTTTAACTTATAAAAAAAGATTAAATCCAAATCAACAAAATATTTTAGAAAAATGGGAAAAAATCTGAATGAATGATCATTGGATTTGGTGGTAAGACCCTAAAGGCAAAGATCTCTTGAGATGAGTATTTGAAGAGAGTTTGAGCATCATAGTGACACACCCATCCCCAAAAATGTTCTGCTTTATTTTTTTAAAAATTAAGAAATGAAATTTAAACGACACCATTTTTCACCTATATCTTATGGAACTCTTAACTATATCAGTTAAGATAAAGAACTGTCAAACCTGGATAATTGTAAACTGGAGGCTTGATGAGATGAGTAGGCTTAGGACCTAGAAAAATAAATTGAGTCTATTAATTCATTTTACTTATTCATATAAAATTATGGGCTTAATTCTAATATTAAAATTTTCAAAGAGATTACCTATCAAAGTAATATATATATATATATATATATATATATATATATATATATATATATATATACTTCTTGTTCTTTATAATTCTAGGGATTTGATCTATGAATGTTTGATCTACATATATAATTGCATGGACATGTGTACAAGAATGTTCATTATAGCTTTGTATTTTACAAATATAAATCTTATAAGATAACTAAAAATAAATTATAAAAAGAATGTGTTCAAGATAAGCATTCATCCTAACAAGTCAGATATCATACAAACAGCATCATAATCTCTCTACTTTTCACGCACCATCAGACCTACCATACCACCACCAGTGCAGGCTGCTACTGCTGCTTTCAATGCACATCTTTCCCTAACGGACAACTAAAAGTGACTGACAATTCTACCAAGTTCTTTTTAATTATTATTTTACAGAAGGATTCATCTAGTTTCTCTTTTTTATTTTTTTCTGACATGCCTTGTCTTTCAAATAAGAAACTAAATTAGTGTTTTATAAATCTTTTATCAGGTTCTTGCTGTCAACTCTTTCAAAAATTCCTTTCAACAGATACTCAACCAAGATACAGAAAGAAGCTACTGGGAGTTATCAGGATCTTGTAGGAATTATAAAAATATATTCAAGAGGCTAGGCATTGTGATACATGCCTCTAATGTCAACACTTGGGAGCCAGGAAGATCTGTGTGAGTTCCAGGCCAGCATTTCTTCATAGCTGTTCTAATACATAGTGAAACTCTTGTCTCAAGAAAAGAAAGAAAAGAAAAGAAAGAAAAAAGGCATTCTAATAGTTACTGGGTGAGCATGTACAACTCCCAATTCTCTCCATTCTTTAAACTGTTAAGGAGTTAGAATATATTTTCAACAAGTTAGAACCAGTAATTGAGATTTACTTGAGTTCAATATCCTTGTAAAAGCAACAGGAATCCAAAGCTCATAGAAATGAAATCAGTTTGGTTAGGCAAAGTCAAGCAAGGATCCTGTGTACAGTTCTTTCCCCTGTCTGGCTGGTGCTGCCTCTAAGTGGAACCATAGCAAGGAGCACTGAAGTGGAAATAATCACTCCTCCCATTATAGCAACTTCTCCATGCTTAACAGCAGCTGATTAGGAATCTCCAAAAAAAAACCCTTCAATTTCATTTCAGTAGTAGAAACTTCCTAGCTCTCAGTTGCTAAGAAATCTAGTTTCTGTTGTTAAAGCTAACTAGAAAAGACAAAAATAACAAACAAATAAAAATTTTAAGTAGGTAAGGAGAGTGGGAAGGAAATGGAAAATGCAGATCTTGTTCTGGAGGGAGCAGAAATTTCTATTTATATGCACTACTTAAAAAGAACTGAAAAGCTAGGCATGTTACATGCCTGTAATAGTAGTGAAGAGACTGAAGGAGTATTGTGACTTTGAGGCCAGCTTGGGCTACATACAAGACCCCAAACAAACAAACAAGACTCCCACCCCTAACCTGATTACAGTTCAGAAACTGAAAACATCACCTAACTCTAACATGATAAAGAGCAAAAAGTGTAAGCAAATCACTTGAAGCTGAGTACAGAAAACACACCTCAACAAACAGAAGCCAAGAACCCCCCTTTTTATTAATATTGATTCAAATAGAGAAGACATGGTAGCTAACTGTAAGAGCTTCCTACGTACCAGGCACTGTGCTAAGTCCTTTAAAGCCATCCCATTTAAATGTTGAACCCAATAAGAAAGATACTATATTATTTTACAGATTTAAATACGTATTTAAATTCGATATAACTTTCTAAGTTTTCATTCCTCTTCGTGTGGAGCTATAGCAAATAAAATAGAGTTACTGCATCTGACAAATGAAATGGCTACGAATATATTCTGTCTCTCTGTACTATTAGTCTAAATGATGAATAAATAGACACTGTGGGAATTTAAAAGGTATCTGAAAAAAATCACCAGGAATTTAAGGTTTGCTTTTTTTTTTTTTAAGTATAAGCAGGAAATTAGTAAATAGGATGTAAAATTGAAGAATTTGTACTGGAAGGAGTTGCCACTAGATAAAAAAAAAAACCAATATGGATTGGGTCAAACACAAGAGTTACCACAGGCACTTTCACTAGGAATTTAAAATATTTTAAAATAAAATGTAAGCAAAATTGTACTAAACTTGAATAACTCAAAGTTGGAGGTTTTATACTGAGGTAGACCACATTGGAAACCAAAACAATGTAATTTAGACCAACCTTTCCCTATCATGAGCCCATGACTTTCATCCATGACAATTATATAGCAGTGAAAAGGCTTCAATTTACTCTGAAAGTTTGTTGCAATCCACTTACTATACAGAAATATTCTTAAGAGAACTGACACACTGCTATGCTCTGTCTAACAAACTAAAGTCCCTAGGAGGGTTGGAGAGTTGGCTCAGTGGTTAGGAGTACTGACTGCTTTTCCAAAGGTCCTGAGTTCAATTCCCAGCAACCACATGGTGGCTTACAACCATCTGTAATGGGATCTGATGCCCTCTTCTGATGTGTCTGAAGACAGTGACAGTGTACTCACACATAAAATAAATAAATAAATCTTTAAAAAAAAAAATAAAGTTCCTAGGGAAAAAAACCAAAAACCAACCACAATAGCAGAATTTTATGTCATATATGTGGCACACGCCTGAGGTGGGTACTAAATTATTGTTTTTCAGGTATATAATATTTAACATCAAAGAAATAAATTTAAAAACAAGCAAGAATAAAACAACACCAGAAAAATAAAGAGGAGAAATAAGACAACCTTTGTACCTTTAAGACATTTTGGGATAGATGGCTCCCAAGAGTTATTAGCACTACAGACCACCATGCTACTGCCTTCCATGTAAAATCCCTCCACACACTCAAACATCACTGTTGCTTGATAGGAAAATTTTTCTCCAGTTCTTGGTATCTGTCTTCCATTTTTTAGTACTGGAAATGGACATTTTACCACTGAAAAGAAGAAAATTGCAAAGAATTTAATAAAAATCTGGTTTATTTTTCATATCAGTTTTCTGAAACTTTTAAAACTACAACCTAGAGTTAAAGAAACATATTTTGTGTTCTAAATATATGAGCACACAGCTCCCTCAAAAGTTCACATTAATATTTAATCTATGCCAGTACACAGGGTATTTTCCATTTTTGCATATTCCTTAAGAAGTAAAATGAGTCACAATCTATTAGATTGATTCATACTCTATGAAAAGGATTGTGGGAGAGGAACAAAAATTGCTAGGCTAGGCACTGTGGATATGTCAGACTACACTGTGAGGTGAAATCTGAGCAGCAGCTAAGACAGAGTTTTCTTTAACAATTCTTGGAGGTTGGCTAGTAAGGTTCTCAGCTTTGGTTTATGTGGAAATGGCTTGCTTATTTTAAACATTCTGTCTTGAAGGATTTCTTCTTGATGAAAGATCATAGGTTAATTATTTTTTTAATAGACACCATTGTCTCCCAGCCTCAATTAAGAGAAGCCAGCTGTTACCTCTTTATTGCTTTTGTAGTTCTTTGAGGTAGCAAACTACTAAAACCTACCAAATTCCTCACACACTCTCTCTGTCTCTGTATCTGTCTCTGTCTCTCTCAGAAACGGGGGGGGGGGGGGGGCAACAGAGAGACAGAGAGAGTTTACTGAGTTTTCTAGACCTGAGATTGTTTTGAATCCAATTTTGGTCATTTTTTGTCAGTATTTATTCAAGTAATTTTCAACTATATTTTGAAATGGGGTCTTATTTTGTAAGACTGCGCATATGTAGCGCCAATCCTGGCTCAAATGATTTCCTATACTGTTCGTTGCTTCTTTTTCCTAAACACCAATTACATTTATATTTTACTACTTAGTGTTCTTCACCAGTCTGTAAGCCAATCTTCTTTTTTTTAAATCTTCATAAATTATGTTGGATTTCCACTGACCTGTCTTCAGGTCAACTACTCTTTTATTTAGTTATATAATATTTATTATATTATTTATAATACATAAATATGATTATAAATATTTAGTTATATTTAAAGTTAGGGATATTGACTATAATTTCAATGTTGTAAAATTCACCCTTTCAAGTACAATGGAGGTATGAGAAAAACATAAGAGGTACACTTATCTATCACAGTCTACACACAGAGAAGTTCCAGCACTCTAAAATTTCTCCAGGGCGGCTTGTGACACACCCTTGTTTTCCTACTTCCACAACCAGCCAACCATTGTTCTGTTTTCTATTCATATCATGTAAGTGGACCACCTGCCTTTCACTATTTCATTATTCACTAAGTACAAGGGATAAGGGATCCACCTGTGGTTTTGCATAAACCAAAAATTCACATTTTTGTTCCTGAGTATTAATTCATTATTTCTATTAACAATAGATATTTGTTCCTCATTTCATAAGGTGAATGTGTTTCCAGTTTGGGGTGATTGTAAATAAAGTAGCCAGGATATCCTTAAACATGTTGTTGTTTGCATGTTTTCATTTAATGTGGGTCACTGAGTTGTGTGACACATACAGTGGCTTGAATGCCAAATGGACCAGACACCCTCAGTGTTTGAGCACTAGCTGGGGAAATTGTGGAACCTTTAGAAGGTGGAATCTTTTTGAAGGAAGTGGGACTCTGGGAGTGGACTTCAAAGTTTTATAACTTCTGTTCCACTTCCTGTCTGTTCTGTTTCTTGTTTCACTAAGATTTGAGAAATCCTTGTCACAATCCTGCACCAAGGAGATGCTGTGACTGTACCCTTCCCTCAATGATGTGCTGTGTCCTCTTAAAGTATGAGCCAGAGTACCATCTCTTAATTTGTTTCTTATCAGGTATTTTGTCACAGTGACAATAAAAGTAACTGATATATAAATATATATTATTATATATGTTTATTTCAGTGTATGTATATAAAAAATTTCGATGTATTCTACAAAATCCTTGCTCCACTTTATATTGTTCTTACCAGCAATGTCTCAGTTCCAACTACTCCATCTCCTTGCCAGTACCTGGTATTGCTGTGTGTGTGTGTGTGTGTGTGTGTGTGTGTGTGTGTGTGTGTGTGTGTCTGTGTGTGTGTGTCTGTGTGTGTGTGTCTGTGTGTGTCTGTGTGTGTGTGTCTGTGTGTCTCTCTCTCTCTGTGTGTGTGTGTGTGTGTGTGTGTGTGTGTGTGTGTGTGTATAGTATCTCAATGTGTATTCAGGGACAGTTTTACTCTCCTTGCCTTTTATTTCTCATAGCTTATTGTTCTGGGCAGGCCCTCCAGCACAGGGCTGAACAGAGTGGTGAGAGTAGACTTTATTTATGTAGATCCTTTCTTAATCAGAAAAAAAGATGAGTCTTTTATCATAATGTTGACTACAAGACTTTTGTAGGACATTGTTTATCAATGAAGGGATAATTATTTTCTCCTAGTTTGCTGAGTCTTAACATGAAAAGATAATGAATTCTGCCAAATACTCTTGTTTAGTTTATGTAGTTGTTCCTCTTTTTTTCATCTAATAAAATGACTATACATAGGGTTATGGAATATATATATCTTGCTAGTGAATTGCACTGATTAACTTTGTACTGAGGCAGACTTGTAACCCTGAGCTACACCAGCAAGTCCTACTTGGTCATGAGAGACTTCTCTTTTTATGTACCATAGGTTTGATTTTCTCATCTCTTATTGGGCATTTTAGTGTTATATTTTAAGGATATTGCTGCTAATTTTATTATACTATTTATATTTTTTGGTCTCAGGAAAGTGCTGTTAAACTTCAAATTTTATTTCTCTAGAGATAAGGACTGTTTAGGTTATCTTTATTTCCAGTTAAGTTGGTATCTTGTGTCTTTGAGAAATGTCAGTTTCATTTAAGTTGTCAAACTGATGATCGTGAAGCTATGTAATATTCCCTTATCATCTGTAAATGTCTGAAGTACATTTAGTGATGTACTCCTTTTTATTCTTAATATTGCTTAACACACACACACACACACACACACATACACATACTCCAGTCTGATTATTGGTTTATCTACTTTATCCATCTTCTCTAAAACTTATAAGTTGGTTTCAATTACTTTTCTTGTTCCCTTCTCCCTCTTCAGTTTCATTGATACCTGTGTATTTTTTATCACTTTCTTGCAAATTGCTATTCAGGTTTAATTTGCTCTTTAGATACTACAATGGAAGGCTAGGAATAGGTCCCTAGGTCCCTGGTTTAGAATTTTTCTTTTTGTAAAGCAAATATATTGTGCTAGGAACTAATACTTCAGGTGAACCCTGGCAAATTTTGATGTTCTAACATGTTGCTTTCATTTTTATGGATTTCACATACTTCCCAATTTTCCTTCTGACTTCTTTACCAATAGATTATTTAGAAGTATCTTGTATAATTTTCAAATTTTGTGGATTTCTTTACTGATTTCTACTTTCATTTCTTGAGATTAGATAATGTACTTTCAGTTACAAGATTTTTATATTTGTAAAAATTCTATTAGTCATCAGGCATGGTGACACACACCTTAATTCTAGTACTTGAGAGGCAGAAGTAGGAGGATCTCTCAGTTCTAGGCTAGCCAGGGTTACATGGTAAGACCTTATACCAAAATAACAAAAGCCATCAAAACAAAACAAAAATGTCTTAGCACCTAGACTGTTATTTACCTTGTAGGTATGGATGAATAAACATTTGCTATGATTCGGTGCTATCTCTCCTTCAAGAGAAAAACCAAGTGTCTCCATGTTTTTAGTAACTCTTCAGACTCTTAAACATTTTAGAATTAAAACAAAACAAAAAAATATAAAACCCAAACATTTTTGTCCAAATTTTACAATTCTTTCAGAGAGAGGGCTGCTGATTATAATCCACTCTGCCATTACCTGTAGCTAGACTGCTCCATCTTCCTGTAACACAAGAGAATACTTTCTTATCAGTGTTATCCAGCCAGTATATGTTGAGTGTTTGATTCTTTCAAACAAAAATATCCTACCTCATGACTATTGGTAGTAGCTCACACACCAGGAAATGAGAAGAGAACACCATAACTAGAATTATTTTTTTATTTAACTTAAAAGCTATGAAATTAAATTACAACATAGGACATAGTTTCATAAGAGGAGGAAGTACATGTGCTTACTATGTTTACTTTTAGGTAAAACTATTTACAAATGAAGAAAAGATGATTACCTTTACACTCTGGAGGGTTGTTACTCCAGGTGTTATGGCCAGCACAGAATAGCATGTTTGTTCCAACAAGGGAAAACTTATCTGGCCCTGGGTGAGTATCACAACTGTAAATTACTGCTTCATGGTATTTGAATACATTTACATCAGTAAAGGTGTGTCTTCCATTTTTTATTTTTGGAGGTGGTAAACAATAGACCTCTTTATAAAAAGGAAAAAAGGGAAATAAAAGTTAAAAGTGAGGTAGTGTCTTTACTCACTACAGTCTCAGAAAGTTCTATAAATTATTGTAAACAAATTCATCAATACAGGATTTCTATAACTTATTTATGACCTCAATTTTCATCTAGAAGAGAGTTTCTATGATAAAATTCATCACCCCAAGTTTGAAATGATCTTTTAGGACAAATACTCATTGTCCTAAGGGAAAACACAAAGTTTATGTATGAGACTATGCTAAATTTTGTGCTACTCTATAGAAAAGATGATTATCAACTGATGAAAAACTATGATGTAAAAAGTTAAACTGAATACTGATGAGAAATGTGTGTTAAGAGACAGCTACATTCATTCACTAGGCTGGTGGCTTACAATCATACTAACATATTATCATTTACCATTTTCATCCTCACAGTACAATAAGCTTTCGCAGAAGCTACAGATTTTGATAATCAAGTGTATTAACTCCCAATGTCTCCCTCTAAGCCAAATATTGAAGAGATTACAAAACCATAAAGCAGTGTCCCTAGCCTCACTTTTTGAAATTTCAATAAAAACATGTGAGTTTATTGTCCTTAAAAAGAAATAATATTTTAGGACATCTCCAACATGATTAATGTCAATAGATATAACCACAGAGAAAAGTTTTTTGGGTGCTTGTCAATCTAAAACCATAATAGGGTCCTCAGGCTAAATGGTTGAGAACTCATAGTCTAAATTTTAAAAAGATAATTTACTTACTTTCACAACTTGGGGGATGGCCATTCCAGTATGCATCATCACCTTTAAGCACACAGTGTAGAACTGATATACCAACTAAGTAATAACTAGATGAGCAAAGAAAAAGTTACTATTTTCTTTGGTAGCTGGTAAGATACACACAATAATGAAGGGCGGTTTTAAATAGTTTTTCCCCTTAATATAGCAGTTTGAGGGATAGGTTTTTTAAGGTATAATGAAAGTATTAAACAATCGAAATAAACTTTAATCAGATGAAAAATTTGTCTGTGAACACACACTGTGATATCTAGGAACATCTGATGTGTCCTGGAATCTTTGCTGTTCCTACAATCATATTACTATACTTCTGCATCACTGCTCATCCATTCTGCTCTGGGAGGATGAAGCAGAAGAGAAAGGATTCCTTAGGAAGGACTGTCTGGGCTCCAGTCCTAGCTCCATGACTGACAGCTACTTAACCTTTGGCAAACCATTTAATGTTTCTTTTGTTCCTCAACTAAAAACATACAAATAGCTAGGTGTGGTGGCATACAAGTTTAATCCCAGAACCCAGGAGGCAGAGGCATGCATGTTTCTGTGAGTTCAAAGCCAGTTTAGTCTACACAGCAAGCTCTAGGCCTATATAGTGAGACCTCTATAAATAAATAAAGCATTTCATATGATTGTTCAAGAGAATTAGATAAATTAGAGTCTGGCACACAGCAAATAGAAATGATGTTCTCTCTTACTAATTTTATGATCATAATGTCTTCCTAGGAACAGCTCAGGATTAATCTTATCAAGTCTCCTCATTATTTAAATCCACAGATTATTATTCTTAACCCTCATGTCACCACCATGAAGTATTCTTATCTGGTATTCTTTGTTATTTTGCTCAGTAGCTTTTGAATCTACCGGGTTTCTCCACATGATTACAGTGTCTTTGAGAAAGATTCATGGCTTGAATATTTGGTTTCCTAAAATTGCCTAGAAAATTTCCTCCACATAGCTTTAACTGAATGTGTTTTTATGTGATAGTCAAAAAAATTATCAATGAAACTGTTTACAGTAACAGCCTACTTTCCCCAAGACTCATAATTACTTCTGAGAGAGCCCTAGGTAATAAAGACTGTTGCTCAGTGGCTAATTCCTCCTTTTGAGACACTTCAGGTTAAGTAGCAGTCTAGAAAATAACATTTTCCAACTGAAATATTCTGTCACATGGTGGTTAAGATGAGTCGTCTTAATTTTTGATTTGTTAATACCTTTCAGAATTCTCCTTTGGTTAGAAATTCTACCTCAATTTCATGATAGCCCTACTTCAACCTGGAGTTAGCAGTAGATATACTTGACTGTGAAGGATAAGGTCTCCATAATCGCCCACCCTCTTTGGATCTGTATCCCAGACTGGCCTGGAACTCACTGTATGTCCCAGACTGCCCTCAAACTCATGGAGCTCCATCTGTCTCATCCTCCTGGGTACTGGAATTACAAGTATGAATCATTACCCCTGGAAGATTTTCCCATTCTTAATGTTTATCATAGACTTATTATTAGATACAGCAAGTATTATACAGATTTGTTTTCCTTTAATTTCTTTATTTATTAAATATCTCTCCTATCTCCATAAAGCACCCAAATATTGTTTGGCTAGGAGCACAACTTTTCATATAGAAGCAAAATTAAAGTATATTTATTTGAATGCTTAAAAAGAGAAGTAAAACAATGTAATCAGGAACATTTACCTTATTTCCCATAAGGAGCAACTTACCCTTCCATACAAATAAATTTAGCTCGAGCGCCCCATGAAAATCTGCCATCTATGTAGTGCACTTTGCCAAATGAAGGGTCCTGTAACATAGTACATTGAACTTCTAGAAGAAAATAACAATAAAAATTTTAATCCAGCTCCAATGCCAGTTGCACTTGAATCAAAGTCAAAATCATATATGGTTCTTTTGAGTTTGTGGATTATTTAATGATTACATTACAAGAGTGTGGTGGTTTGAATAAGATGCCCTCCATAAGGGCATTTGAATAGTGGGTCCCCAGTTCGTGGCTATGTGGGAAAGATTAGGAAATGTAGCCTTGCTGGAGGAAGAATGTCACTGGAATGGGGTGTGCTTTGAGGTTTCAAAAGACTTGTTCTATTCCTAGTATACTCACTGATCCTACTTGCCATTCTGAGATGTGAGCTCACAGCTCTTTCTGACACCATGTCTTGACAAACATTATGATCTAACCCCTGAGACCATTAGCCCAATTAAACCTGGTCATGTTGTTTATCCCAGTGTCAGAAAAGTAACTAATACAAAGGGCAAGCACAAGAGTAGCAATTAGAAAATCAACTAAATGCCAAGGGGGGGAAAAAAAAAGATTCCCTATAAATTTCTCAAAGCCTGAGGGAAAAAACTCTCATTTAAATCAAAGGTTTGTTTCACATAGGAAACATCCCTGCAATAGGGGGTATATGACCCCATTCTAAAATGTCTGAAATCAATCAATCAATAAAAGAAACAAACAAAAAGTTTCTACTTACTAATACAACCATCATCTGAAATAGGGACCCATTTATGATTTGGCTCACAGGTAGCAATCATTAGGTATGGATACAGATATAGGTATCCTTTTTTACACTTATATTCTATTGTCTCTCCAACCGCATAATAGGGTTTAGGTGTACCCTTGAGTTCCATAGCTTCAAATGGCGGTGGTAGTTCACAGGCATCTAGGGACAATACAGCAAGAACATGAAGATGAAGTGTGAGTGCCACTTGTATCAGCTGAAAAAAATGTTATTTTATAGCAGGAAGGACAGAAAAAGTGGAAATGTTCTCAGCAAGATTCTAAATGATTGGGGCATGCCTTTCTTTACTCAAGTCGCAGCAGCAGTGCAAGAATACTGTGACTTGTTCAAAATAACATCTATTAAATAACATTTATTCAAAAGTAAAACAAGGAGATATGATTGATGGTTTGAGTTTTTAAAAAAGAAAGATTTGAGACCATCATGTTCTTATGACTGTCATCATAAGACATGGCTAATGAGACTATTAAGGACTATGTCTCATTAATTAGCACTTGTCTAGTACCCAGTACCAAAGCTGAATGAGTGCTGTGATTGATTCTTTATTCTCTTTAAATCAAAATTCAAATTCTTTATTATTCAGGAAATTTGCTTTGATGATATCTGAAAATCATATTTTCTTTGCTGTTTTCAGCTACTCTTAAAATTTTTTATAGTTTAGCTATAAACATTTCTATGTTAATGTTTCTTCCATGTCAAAATATTTACATTTTACTAGTTTATTATAAATTTATTCTGCGTTACTGCTATAATTAGAAAGTAAATTCTATGAACTGTGGTTTATATTTTCTATAAGTACAGTAATAACAGATACCAGAACTTATTTCTTATAACAATAGTGATAAGGATTTTTTTAAAAAAAAAATTAGAAATACCAAATACTCAGCACTGTGCTAAGCATATCTTTAACTAACTTGTCTTCATGCTCATCATTTAAACAGTGTTCCCCTCTATAAGACAAGAAAACTGAAGAATCACAAGGTGGAGTAATCTCTTTAGGAATGCATTCCAAGTAGGTAGCAGACTAGGTAGCAAACTAGGCAGCCTGTGTCCAGGGCACACTGGGCACCACTGCCAATGCAGTGGCCCCTTTCTAGTCCTCATCTGGGACTCCCCAGAGCAGATGCCACAGTATTCTGTGTTTAGTCCTCAAGAAATTGCTTTTTATAGTGCTTGGGAACAGCAGCTCTAGTTTAGACTCAAGATTACTAAGTCAAGGATCAAGTTGGATCAAGTAAGGATCAAGTTGTTCCATACATTGGATAAAAACATCATAACTTGAACTGCCCCAAAGTAGCCACTCACCTCTCATGATTCTTTACTACTATACTTTTCTCTTATCTCTTTTGTGTCAAACTAAGTAACTACTGGTCAATTGTGTCCCACCTGGGAATGTCTTTGCTTACACTAATCCTCAGCCCAGTTCCTAGCCATGTATGCTGAGCAACTCTCCTCTTCTTTTAGACACTCGGAGGGAACATCTTGTGCTTCAACTCTGGAAGCAGCACTCAGTTCCCTTTCTTTGAGTTGTCCCCGATCAGGGTTTTTCAGATAGGTCACATGTGGCTGTGTTTAATAGCTAAGATGAAATCTAGTCATCATGTGGCCACAATGTCCAACACCAGCTTCTCTCAGGAATATAAGAGGACAACAAAGACACTTGCAAGGATTATATTGTCATGACTTTTATAATGAAAATAGTCATTATAAAGATTTATACATTGGAGAAAGGAGAGGCATTTATTTCTTTTTTCTTTTTCTTTCTTTTTTTAATCTGTCTACTAGTATTTTATAACCCAGCAATTGACCACATAAAGACTACTCCCTGCATTGTAGCACACAGAGTAAAGACTGAAATACTAGAGTGTAAGCATTACTGATCTTAGCAAGACCTAAAATAGGCCTAAGAGAGCAGACATAACAGGAGACTGCAGCTTTGTTCAAAAAAGCAGCCACTCTTCTGAAGGAAGGAGATCAACCTCAAAATGTGACAGATTCTTTTCTACAATCCAGATGAGCATTGTCCACTTATAAACCACTTTCCTCACAAATTGAGTTGTTCCAAAAATGAGACGCTATTCTCCTTTAATTTTCCCTACCTAGCACAATGAGTTTTCCTTTTATGTTTTCTGGGTTTCAATCTATATTTTGCTTTTCAGATTTTATCTTGTTTCCCTTCATTTATGTTATATTCTATTCATTTTATCTGGTTCTCTTTATTTCAAATAACTGCAGAATTTTCTTAAACTTTTAGCTCATCCCAAACATTATTCTTTTTAAAAATCCATTGGTTTCCTATTATGCTAGTACCTGCCCCTTCTATTCCTCATGAAGTGAATTTTATAGCAATTAATGAAAAACAAAGTTCTTTAATGAACTTTCCTCCTGCAAGCAGGTAGAATGTTTTCTGTGCTCCATGCCTTGGCCAAATATATTTAACATTCTGGTACTTGAGTTTTGTAAGAGCACCAACACTAAGACAAAAAAACCCAAACATTTGGAGTCACATGTGTGATAAAAAAAAAAAATCTCTTGCCTTCCTATTTAGAAAGGTAGAGAACAGAAAAGCCAGTTTTATAGGTGTAATTGCAAGTTGAGAGATGGGTTAAGCTGGATTATGTCTACTGAGGATAGTCAGAGGCGGTTTCTCTGGGAGATAACATTCCAACTAAGTTTGAAGAGAAGATATTCAAATATGTAATATCAGGAGAATGTTCCATATATAAGAAAAACAGTAACAAACCTGTGGTTTAAAGTGTCAGAGTTTGGATTGTTGTTTGTCCTGCCCCTCAGTCATTTAAAAACCCAGTCAGAGAAGCATGTTCCTTTACTCCAGAGCATGGTTCTAGTCCTTCATGTTAAGCTTTGGTTAATATTTGCTTTGGTTAATATTAGCAAATATTTATAGATCATATACTACGTATCTGCCACTAGGAATCTAGCAGCACAATAAAGTACCTGCTTACATTCCTACAGATATATGTGTGTGAACAATCAATGGAAGAGGATCATAAAAACAAAACTGGTTTACTGCCTCCCAACACGTCCATCCTCGGAATCAGCACAGAGTCTAGAACATGGAAGGCAAAAGTTGCTGAATGGATGCTGATAAGGAAAAATATAGAAATACAGACTACATAAACAAGAATATACATATATATGTGTGTGTGTATGTATGTATATATATATATATATATGTATTTATATATATAATCAGACACAAACACAGAGTGCTGCAAAACAGAAGAAAACAGAAGTATTGTTCTTTGTGTAAATTTTATAAAGCATGTATAGTATTTATTCCATGTAATGAAACACCATCCAAATGTGGTTGGATAAACCTTGAGTTTTAGTTCATGAGCTAAGGTGAAAACCAGAGTGTTACTTATACCTCTTGTCTCAGGAGTGATGTTTAGATTGTTCTTTTCTACTATGACTTTATCTGTAAAGGAATATAATGTCTCAGAGCCATTTGGTAATAGAATCAGACACTGTCTATATTGGCTAGGAATGGACAATAATTCTAAGCAGGGAGTAGGAGTGTGAGGAATATGATTAAACACGCTGTATGTGGGAAAAAATCTAATAAAATTGTAAAGCCAAACAAAATAGCCACTTGTAAACCAAGCCCATACTGCCTCTGGCAACAAGGAAATTTGACTTAAGATAAAACAGGCCAAGTGTGACTTTCCCTCCCTTCTAAACCCAAAGTTACTTACCCACAGCATAAGCAGTGCAACCTGCTACTGACACAGTGGGGCTGTCGGTGAACATCTATCCCTCTCTCCACTCAGGCTACCCACCCTTTAAGTGTTGCCTACTAAGCAAGTCTGCACTTTGGAGATGGGGACTGCATGATCTCCACATCCACTGCAAAACTCATACATTTGCATAACCCTTGGAGAACTCTACCAGGTCCTCTTGAGCTCCTCCCAGCTTCCCTGTGACACAGCCTCTCTCCTGGAGCCTACCAGATAAACTAGACAGCAGAAACAGAAGGGCCTCAGTGTAGATGCCCAGAGAGCACCAGAAGAAAGTATAGCTCTTCCTTCTACGACGGGGATGCGTTGAGTCTGGCGTAAGAGGCGCCGCCGTCATGTTACCAGACTGAAAGGAAAACTGGGCTCCGGAAAGCCAGAGAGCAAGTTTTGAGCTAGGTGAACAGACGCAACAATCCTGAAACTAAACTGTGCTGAGCGGCACAACAGGTGGGCGTGGCCAGGCCGCTCCTGGCAGGCTAGTGCTAGCTAGGCCAATCGGCTGGCAGTAAGGCGGGGCCTCAGTTCAAGGGGTTGGGCCATGGAGTTGCGCTCCCGCCAAGAATTTTGGGCTTCTCAACTGTTTCCCATTGTCCCACCTTGCCGTGCTCTTTCCTTACCACCTTTAACTTCTCTCATATGTAGCTGCATTACTCCCAAGTCCTCTGCACTTCTCAGCTTGGGTGGCACAGGCCTTGTCCTCAGCTGCGCAGAGCTCCCTTGTCAGGGGTGTGCTCCTCCCAGGGCTGTCTTCCTACTGAATCTGCTCAGTATTCCTCCTTCAGCGGCTCTAGCTGCTCTAAGGTGTGCTTACCGGCTGGAGCGGACCTTAGCCCACATATACAAAGAGGCCACTTTATTCCGGAAGTGTGGAAAGACTTGGCCCTGTGATCATTTCTCTGAACTTGAACTAGAAGAAAAAAGGTGCAGGAACTAAAGCACTATCAGGAGGCTGCCCCTGACTTGTATTTGGCATTAGTCACATCTGATTAGGGCAAGTACTTATATTTTCCTCATTTGAATTCTCTTATAGCCTCATCTCACAATCCTCAAATCTCAAAGGTTTTCCCACTGGGTTCTCAGCTTCTAAAGTCACCCCCCACACATACACATCTAACCCATGGTTGTTGTAAATTATTGCACAGAACACTTCCCTGTGGCAAGCATTGCAAGCCCAGTCCTGAAGTGGAGCTATTATGTTTTAGCCCTGCTTTGGAATGCTTTTAGTGACAGTGTTGACAGTGAACATCCCAGGATCCTGACAAATGCCCGGAGTTTAGAGTCAAACCTTTAGATGAAGAAGAGGATTCAAATTAGAGTTGGTTTTTCCAGTTCATGGGAAATATTTTGTTAAACTGTCAAGGAGAAGCAAAGAGAGAGGGGGGAAAAGGTGTGTGGACCAAAATAGGACTCAATTTCCTGTAAGCTTTTTGAAGGGTGGTAGGACAGTAGGGTGGAGGGTCATTTATTAAGTGGTAGAGAAATCAGCTGTTAGATGCTTTTTGTGTGTCTCAGGAATTATGTTTACATTGTTTTTCAGAGAGTGGTTTTCAGAGGGTGGGTGTAGTGGTTTGAATAGGAATGGCTCCCATAGACTTATGCTTGATACTTGGTCCATAAGGAGTGGGACTATTAGGAGGTGTGGCTTTGTTGTAGTAGGTATGACTTTGTTGGAGGAAGTATGTCACTAGGGGGTGGGCCTTGAGGTTTCAGAAGCTCAAACCAGTTCTCTGCCTGTTGCCTGTGGATTCAGATGTAGAACTCGCAGCTCCTTCTACAGCACCATGTCTGCCTGCATGCTTCCTGCCATGATGATGATGAACTAAACTTCTGAAAATGTAAGCCAGCCCTAATTGTTTTTCTTTATAAGAGTTGTGTTGGTTATGGTATTTCCTCACAGTAATAAAACCTTAAGACAGTGGGATAACAGCTACAGGCCAGCCGACCTTTCTACATAGTGGATCAGAATATAACTTCATCTCCAGGAATTCAGGTTAAAAAAAAAAAAGTACAAAAACAAGGACTGTTCTCACAAGGACACTTTATCCATTTTTGGCTTTACATTTGTCTCTGTGCTTTTGTATTTGTAGTGTGTTGTGAATGTACATGTCAGTTTGGGTGTGTGCACCTGTGCATGCAGGTAAGTGTGCATGCATGAGTGTGCACGTGGTTGTAGAGGCCAGGGGTCAACACCTGTTGTCTTCCTTGGTCACTCTCTGTCTTAGTTAGGGTTTCATTGCTGTCAAGAAACACCATGACCATGACAACTCTTATAAAGGAAAATGTTTAATTGGGGTTGGCTTACAGTTCAGACGTTTAGTCCATTATCATCATGATGGGAAGCATGTGACATGCAGGGAGAAATGGTGCTGGAGAAGGAGCTAACAGTTCTGCATCTGGATCCTCAGGCAGAAGAAGAGACTGTGAGTCACTAGGCCTGGCTTAACCTTCTGAGACCTCAAAGCCCATCTCTTTATGACTCACTCCTTTCAACAAAGCCACACCCACTCCAAGGCCACACCTCCTAATAGTGCCATTCTCTATGGACTTATGGCGGCCATTTTAATTTAAACCACCACACTCTCCAACTTACTTTGTGAGGCAGACTGAATCTAAAGTTTATTGAGCCAGCAAACCCCAGGAATCTTCCTGTCTCTGCTTCTCCATCTCTTGGCCTTCAGGCAGTTTTGGACTTTTTATGTGGGTTCTAGGAATCTGAATGCAAGTCTTCATACTTATGCAAGAGGCATGTAAAGGGTAAATATGTTATATTACAAACTTTCAAGAATTTTCTAATATCTTTTTGTGCTAAAGTTCCATTTTTTTGTGTGGTGGTGGGGGGTGGAGGAGGTAGTGGCCTTTGCATAGGCCTTTTTCTTTCCCCATCTTTCATAATCTAAAATCAAGTTGATGGTGTCTGTCTTAGGGTTTCTACTGCCATGACAAAATTCCATGATTGCGAAGCAAGGTGGGGAGGGAAGGGTTTATTTTGCTTACGCTTCCACATCACAGGTCACTATCAAAGGAAGTCAGGACAGGAACTGAAGCAGTGCAGGAACCTGGAGGCAGCAGCTGATGCAGAGGCCATGGAGGAACACTGCTTATTGGCTTGTTCCTCATGGCTTGCTCAGCCTGCTTTCCTATAGAACCTAGTATTACCTGGCTAGAGGTGGCTCCAAAAGAATAGCTGATCCCCAGCCCCCACATCAATCTCTAATATGAAAATGCCCTACAGGCATGCCCACAACCCAATCTTATTGAGGCATTTTCTGAATTGAGGCTCCCTCCTCTACAGTGACTCTATCTTGTGTCAAATTGACATAAAACTAACCAGGACAGTGTCAAACCAATTATTATATAACACACCTTTAAAGAAGCTATTAAAACACAGAAACAAGCAAAAAATATGTGCAAACCTTTTGTTCAATATCCAGAAAGATTCTGACATTTATTAAGATCATGAGCATATATATATATATAGCTTCTTATTCCAGTGTCTGGGATCCACACATGATCTTCTGGGTTCCTCCAAAGGGCTTGAGTCACTTCTCCAGCTCTGCCCTCTGTAGCACTCTAGGTTCTGGTTGACTCCAATCCATTGCTGCTGCTTTATTTGGTGGTCATCCCATGGTACTGGCATCTCCAATATGCTGGGCTTTTCTGCTGCAAGTAGGCTTCATCAATAGCCTCTCATAGGCTCATGAGAGGCCAAGCCTCAACTTCTTTGCATGACACCTTCAGTACTGGGCCTTCCTTAGCCTCTCACAGTGCCAAGCCTCAGCTGCTCTCCATGACCCCTTCATACATTCAAAACCAGTACCCCCTGGGTGATTCTTACACACTACAAGTCCAGCTGCAGCACAGGGTACAATTTTGGCTATCTCTGGAACATAGCTTCATTGTGCTCTCACAAAACACTTCCAAGATTTCACTTTAGTGATGCTGGTCTCTTCTTAATCATCACTAAGCTCTTAGCTCCAGTTAACCAGTCTCAATTGTCCCAGTAGTCCCTTCTATTTTTAACTCTAAAGAGCCACATGGCTGAAGCTGCCGAGTTCTGATGCTTGGTGGAGCTGGAACATGCCCCCTTGTTCTATTAAATTATCACCAGCTTTGTTTTCCAACTCCTTCATGGCCTAAGCTTGGCTGTTCTGGAACTTGCTTGGTAGACTGACCTTGCACAGATCTGCATGGCTCTGTCTCCTGAATGCTGGAATCAAAGGTCTGTATCACAATGCCTGAACTTAAGCTTTTCTCTATTTGGAACTTGCTCTATACGAGGCTGGTCTTGAACTCAGAGATTTGCTTGCCTCTCTCTCCTTGGACTAAAGGTGTATTACCACCATGTTTAGACCTAAGCTTAGCTGGGCAGGATCTTGCTCCAAAGTCACCACTCTCTTAATCTGTACATCTTGAACATAGGATTCAGCTCCATTTCACTTCCTGGTGCCCTTTTATTACTATACGTTTTGTACTTTTCCTTTTGAAGCTTGCTGTCTTCATCAAAAGGTGCTTCATAAGAGTGAACTTTAGTAACCACACAACAGAATTTATACCAGGCTGTTTTGAGACTCCCTTTGTCAAAATAATTAATCTAAATCTCTTCACTTTAGCCTCAGACAATTTGGAGAATGGCAAAAAGCAGACACATTCTTCATCAAAATTTTACAAGAACAGTCTCTAGGCCACATACTGAAATTCTCCTCTGAAAACTCTAGAGCCAGGCTTCAACAGTGCAAATCACCCTCAGCACCAAAGTCTTCCATATTTCTACTAGGATAGCCCATTAACCTCCACTTAAAGCATTCCACCGCTTTCCAAATCCAAAGTCCCCAAATCCACATTCTTCCAAAGAAAAGGATGGTCAAACCTATCACAGCAATGCCCCACTTCTGGTACCAACTTCTGTCTTAGGGTTTTACTGCTGTGAACAGACACCATGACCAAGGCATGCTTATTTAATTGGGGTTGGCTTACAGGTTCAGAGGTTCAGTCCAGGAGCATGGCAGTGCCCAGGCAGGCATGGTGCATGGTGCATGAGGAGCTGAAGAGTTTAAAATCTTGTTCTGAAGGCAAACAGGAGAAGGCTGACTTCCAGGCAGCTAGGATGAGGGTCTTAAAGCCCAGGCCCTACAATGACATACCTGCTCCAACAAGGCTACATCTACTTCAACAAGGCCACACCTCCAAATAGTGCCTCCCTAGGCCAAGCATATTCAAACTACAAGGTCTTGCAATCAAATTCAAAGCTCACTGATACAGAGTTTCAACTGCCAGTTTGCTCAAGAAATGATATTTCTCAGCCTTCTGAGGCTTGAGTTACAGGAGGGATTCTGGGAATCTGAACTCAGTTCCTCTTGGTTGTATGTAAGGGCTTTAAGTGCTACGTTGTCTCTCTAGCAAGAGCCATTTACCTTAAGTGTGAACATATGATTATTAACTAGTTAAGTTTTTAAAAAAATAACATTTATTTATAAATATCTATGAGGCACCATGTAATGTTAAAATACGTATATATCCAAACACATTGCATAATTGTGATGGCTAAGGAAACCCCATTCTGTACCAGGTACCCTACTAATACATTTTAGCCTCTGCCCTAAATTCCTCAATTCCCTAGAATGGTGTATGTGCTGTAAGATAATTAACCACTTGCTCTGGCTTTTGAAAATCCACTTATTACTACATACAAGGGAATGAGACAGCTCCTTTATTTCTATGTATAAGAGGAAAGAGACTCATGTAGCTGAGGGAGTAAAATAGTTTCTCATACAACTACACATTCACAGAAACAAAATAATTGTGGTCTCCACCTTTAAAAACTCTTCCCTTCACCCCTTCTGGACAACACACCTTCAATTTAGCTTTAAAGCTGCTGTCCTGCAAGCAGCTTAAGATTTAACTATAATCTGGGTTGAGTCTGTAATCTTTTCTGGGTGGTCTTGAACTTTGTAACATATTATTTAAATCAATGTAAACATATCAATCTCAATGGTTTATCATTCCTTTACAGAGAACAGTTTATATATCAATTCTAGCTTTTGTTTCTATAGGGTCATAGGTTTCCCATAGGGTGCCCCGCTTTGCAGTCCACCCCAGCACTACCTCTTCTACCTGGCCCCAACATAGCATGTGCTGACTGATGCTTCTTAAAGGTTGTACTTTTTTAGTTAATATAATGTATTCTGGATTTATTCAAAGGTAAGTTATTTTTTGACAGTTGTTCTTTTATTTCATTTTTAAAAATACAGAGCATGGTACAAAGAACTTTTAAAGTATAAGAAACCCAGAGTTTAGGTTTTTTTTCAGATAGTTCTTTTGAATACTCTTGGTCACTCTCCCTATCACCATTTACACTTTTAAAATTTATTTTTAAATATACAAAAGTTAGTTCTATTCCTTAGAAAAGGTGATAACTGATATCACATGTTTTTCTCCTATCTGTTTTTAATGTGTGCTCTGTTTTAAAAATGTAAAAACGATTTGAGAAAAATATGTGTACAGAGACATATATGAAAAAGCCTAATTAAAAATAAATTAGTAGTGACTACTGCTACATACAATAATTATTTAATTGTTTTCATATATTTTTGCATTTTCCTAATGTTCTTTAATGAGTTTATTCCATATTATAAACATTTTAAAATAAGAAAGGAAAACGATAGATTTATAAAGCATAACTCCTAGACTATATCTCCTTTCTTCAAGTCATCCAGTTTTCTGTTCGCTCTAACTAGATGATATGTGATTTCAACATACGGTAAGGGTGCAAGGGAGTGACCATCAAGCAGGCAGGATAGAAGTTTCATTCCCCAAACAAAATCTTTTGCATTTCTGTGAAGTAATGTCAAAGACTTGAATCTCAGATCTTATTCTGTTGAAATGAATTGGCTTCTAAACTAACATGTAATTCTAGATATCTATAACGTTGCAATTTTTTGTTATTTGTTTTGTCAAGAAGGGACATTTAAAAAAACAGGATATTTTCATTTAGATGACAGCATCGTGAATATCTAAACTATGAAGAATTCATACGCTAATAATTGAAAAGACAACCTAAACCCCATCGGCTCCATTTTAGGACCAGGGCTAATTTATAAAGACAGCCACCAGTCCCAGGAACTAGTCCATAGGTCACCAGCTCCAAGAACAGACCATACATTCCAAGAACTAGCCCATAGGTCACCAGCTCCAGGAACAGACCATACATTCCAGGAACTAGACCATAGGTCACCAGCTCTAGGAACAGAACATACATTCCAGGAACTAGCCCATAGGTCACCAGCTCCAGGAACAGAACATAAATCCCAGGAACTAGCCCATAGGTCACCAGCTCCAGGAACAGACCATACATTCCAGGAATAAGGTCATAAAACCCCCTCCCAAAGAACAGCCTGGAGATAACCGGAAGAATTGGAAAATATCTTATCTCCGGATAGGCCATCTGTGCTGGTCAGCCCTATCTCATCCTGTGGTTATATGTTCATGACATAGGAACGCAGATCACTGATCACCTGGCACAACCAATCAGAAGCCAATCCCTGTGACCTACCAATGAAATTTTAGATTACCTAATTTGCTCTCTAAATATAGAAGAACTAACATAGTAGCCAATTAAAGTTATACTAATGTCACCACTTTGGCCCCTGCCAATCACATTAGAGATTACCTAATCCTTCTAGAGTTCCCCTGGTTCCCTATAAGGCCAGCATGCCTTTGTCTAGGGTTGCCATTTGGAAGAATGGCTGACCCCGCATGCTGGTTGATTCTGCAGAATAAATGCTTTGTCTTTGCATACTATCTGAGCCTTAGGTCTTCCTTCACTGATTTTCAGACTCTTACATAATCAGAATGGTGGTATTACATATGAATGCAGATTCATCAAAAATGTTGATTACCCTTTGTTGTGGTTTTTATGCAGGACATAAGAAGGTATGATTTAAAGGAAGAAGTGGACCAGAAAGAAAAGATTGATATACTTTATATTTTTTCCTTTTGTTAATTAATAAACAGAAAAGAGTTCAGAATAATACACATCACCCACAATACACAAAGCATTTCTCTGAGTCTCTTTAGAAGTGTACTTGTGACAGAGGTGTAAACAGTGACTAGTCAGTCCTCTAAGAGAAGAGTCAGCTTTAAAAAGCATGTCCTCCTCTGAATACTGTGCTTCAACCAGTGGACAAAGCTCTGAGGGCCTACCTGGCCTCCAGATGCTCTTCATTATTGTTCTCTCTCTCTCTCTCTCTCTCTCTCTCTCTCTCTCTCTCTCTCTCTCTCTCTCAACTGGTCAGCATCACCCACTACATGCAGCTCCGAAAAACATTCCCTCCTTCACCATATGCCTCCACCTTGTCTCTTCTTTGCTTTGACATTTAGCCTGGGCACTCTACAAAGTGTTGCCAAAAATAATTAACTCTGATGCTTTAGAAAACTGTAGTCAAGACTGACCTTGATGATCTCTTTATGAAATGATTTTGATTTTTCTTTTCAGAATCAAGGTGATCCTTTTGCCTCAGAGTTCTCCAAAGTAAGTGCTAGGATTACAAGAGTCAGCCATCGCATCTGGCTCAATATAGTAGTCTATATTTTTACTGTTTTAAGGAGTGAGTTCATACTACTTTTTATTGTTATTTATTTTTTTATTTTTGAGACAGGTTAAATGTCCTGAGTGGCCCTGAGTTTGTGGCATTCCTTCCATGTCAGCTCTCAAGTGCTGAAATTATATGTATGAACCACACATCCAGATCTTAAAAGAAATAGTTTATTTTAAAAGTGATACAGACAGGAAATGTTTTGAGTTTCAGAGAGAGACATTATTTTGCGTTGTAGCTTCTTGAGTGAGTGAATTCCGTGCTGGGCTAGTGGTACTTCAGCAAAAAGAAAAATGAAAAAGTGTTTCAGGTAGGTAATCTTGTATATATGATAACCTTGCATAAATGATATTTTAAGCACTTTTATAGAATGCTTAAAAAATAATTTCCTGTAAAAACAAACCTGGCTCCCAATCTGTTATTCTCTCCCTACAACATAATTACGTGGTTAGTTTGAAACTTGTTCTGCACAATTTTTCCATCAACAATCCCAATAGCAAAGGAAACAAATTCTATACCTAAGAACCTTGGATGCAGATATTAAAAACCCCCAAAGCATTTTGTTTTATGTTATTTATGTCTGAATTTAAAAAAATGAGTATTTCACTTTATATATATATGTATGTATATATATATATATACATATATATATATATTATTAAAAAATAAGCTTTAAGAGAAAAGGAAAAAAGTAACTAGGAGACTAGATAATAAATAGAAACCTTTGCGAATTTACTTCCATTGCAGAAGAAAAGAAAATATTAACTGCTGTTGAGGTTTGGTCTTTTGCTATGTACTGTAATGCTAAATACTGGCCCCCAAGGCCTGGTTGCCCCCAGAGATGAGAGAATCTGCATGTATACACAGTAATGATATGTGACCTTGCTCCTAAATTTAAAACTATTGGTTGAATAAAGATGCCTACAGCCCATATAGGTAGGGGGTAGGTTTTTTTTTTTTTTTTTTTTTTTTTAGTTCCTGGGCTTGGAATCTGAGAGGGACCAAGAAAGGGAAGAAAAAGTGGAGACAGGAGAAGATGACATGGAATAGGTGAATCATGAAAACATAGCGTTGGAGTTAAGAGCTACCCAAATGGAATATGGCAAATTATAACTCGCGGTTCTTGATAGGGAAATAGAAACTAATAGCTTAGAGGGTAGATATCTGCCCAGTTCTAGTGCTTTAAAGGCTTATTATAAACATAAAGGTTGTGTGTCTTTTATCTGGGAACTGGATGATCAAAAGTGGGTTAGAAACTTCCAATTGAGATTAAATATTTAATACAACAAACTGCAGGTTTTTTGTTAGAAAAAAATTTGAGTTGCTTGTATTTACATCTCTATTGACTATAAAATGCCTTTCCTGTACCTATTTTTTTCCTGAGGCCTTTTTCTACTGTCCATTGTTGAATTAAGGATTTTTATATTTATGTATTGGCAGAAAATGCCAAGTTCAAGTAATACGTATTATTATCAGAAAGAAGAGGGACATAGAAGAATTTTTATTAAACAATGTGATGTTTTTGCCTCTGCTTATTAGGAGAGCTGCCCATTCCTTTTCAGAGCATGAGATGCGATTATTTCTAGTGTTTGTGAATGTGTTAGGGATGTGTTTATTTACATAGGATCTCAGGTAACCCAGGCTGACCTCAAACTCCTTATACAACTGAAAATGACAGATCTGCACTGGCTGTGCTATTATTGCTGAGAATGTTCTAATGGACAGGGTATGTTAGGATTCCTGGGAAGCCAATGGGCAAATGAATAGCTCTGTGTGATACAGAAATACAGAGCTGTGAATTTGTGAGAGTCCAAAGGGCTGAAATGAGGTGCCTGAGCAAGCAATAGAACTGAGCAATCTTTAGGACACCTACTGAATAAGGCAAGGAAAGAGGGTAGAAATTCAGGGCTTAAGGGAACTACCCAGTTTTTATTGTCACTGATAGTTCTTTGATTTAAAGTAGAATTTGTCAACATTACTTGTGATAAAAGAGCACAATAATGCTGTTTCAGATTATAGTACAAAGATATTGGTATATGAAACTAGCAAAATTGGAGTAATCTTATTTGCTAATCAAAACTGCTTAAAAATAGGGCAAAATTTTAAGTATCTAGGACTTGGTGGGCCATGTTGCTTCTGGGCCTGTTTCACTAATCCCTTACTGCCCGGGTGAGAAAGCAGCCACTGGCAACATGACTAGGTGAGGCTGTGCAATTAGAATGGCTTATGCAACACAAGTGGTCAGCTGCATTTGGCCCAGATTAGAGTTGGATACTTGGAATTGTTACTTGGTTTATAGTTCAGTGATTCACAATATTCAGTTAAATCATCATAATGCATTCAGTAACCCTAACCCTAACCCTTTCAACCCCAAACCTTTGGCCAATAGTTGCCATATAAAGGTTTGTGGTGAGGATGCACAGAAGAGGTGATTGATGAGTTAGGGATGGATATAGCTGCAGTGAAGCTAGGCGACAGTGGAGCACGCCTTTAATCCCTGCACTTGGGAGGCAGAAGCAGGTGGATCTCTGAGTCTAAGGCCAGCCTGGTCTCCATAGTAAGTTGTAGGATAGCCAGGGCTACACAGAGAAACCCTGCCTTGAAAAATTGGGGGCGGGGGGGAATGAATATGAATGAGAGAGACAGAGACACAGAGAGAGACAGAGAGAGTCAGAGAGCAGGTACTTGGCTTTTACAAGAAAGAGCAAAAGCTACTGTCCCCCAAAGGCTCATAGTATACCTTAGCACAGAATTAACAGTTATCAAACAAAAATCATAAAAATGGCAATAACCCAGGAAACAAACTAAAGTTTCCAGCTTGAGAAGTACTTTCCAACTTCTGTGTGCAGTATACTGTTTGAATTGTTTCTGGTTTTTAATCTGTTTTGGAGTAGGATTTTTTGTTGTTTTATTTTGTTTTTTAAGATGCATTTATTTATGGTGTATACAGCATTCTGCCTGCATGTATGTCTGTAGGCCAGAAAAGGGCACCAAATCTCATTATAGATGGTTATGAGCTACCATATTGTTGCTGGGAATTGAACTCAGGACCTCTGGAAGAGCAGCCAGTGCTCTTAACCTCTGAGCCCATTTTTAAATCTGAGTTGATAAAAACATTTTCAATTCAGGATGTGCATATGTACCTGTTGTTCTCCTGACTTGTGAGCAAAGACTGAGGGCGAACACAGCTGTCTTCTTCAGAATTTAAACAGATACCCATTTCTTTACACTTTTCATCTGTGGTATTGCTAATTGGTAGTGGGGAAAGGCAAACTGTATTAATCATCTTACAGTTTTGAAAATAATTAATAACTTCTATTTTGATAATAAGTTATAATATTACTAAGTAAAAACTCAGACTAGAAAATACTAAACCCATTGTATCAGAAGACTCTAGCTTGTTTATATACATGTTTCCAAGCCTTACAACAATACATCTCAGTATTTCTTAAGTAATTTTGGTTAGTAAATAGATTTACCACAAATTTTAACAACTTCACATACTAATAGCTTTGCATTGCAATCTGACATAGCATCACTGTGTTCTGTGATCACTAGTGATGCTGGGAAGTTCTACTTTGTATCAAAGTAATCCTCACTATTAGCACAGTAGCAGCAGGTGTCATAAAGAAACCTCCCTCCCTCCATACCTTAAGGCTCCACATCTACACATTCAACAAACTGCAAGTCAAAACCATTCAAAATAACGGTAACTCTGATGAATATGTAAAGGCTTTTCTCTTGCCATTTTCCCTAAACCACATTATATAACTATATAGATTAAAATATTTACACAGAATTTTCATTGTATTATATTATCACAAGTAATCTACAGACCAATAAGACACATACGAGGTTCTAAAAAAGTACTACCCTCCTTCTATGTAAGATTACTTGAACTTCCAAAGATTTCTGGTATCTGTGAGAATTCTAGAACCAAGAGCCTTCAGATTATGAGGGATGACTAAATGTAATAACTTACAGAAAAAGAAAATAGTTAATTACTTTTAAGATCAATAACTAATGAAAAAACATTTTCTGGCATTCATTGTGCGCATAGGACTGTGTTTGGTAAGATAGGAGCTATTATATGACAGGCAAGAAGATGGAGCTTGATGGTCAGTGTTTTGTCCAAGGATTTATAGCTGGTGACTGATGCACTCAGGTCTGACTATAAGCCCCACGCTTTCACCAGAAATGCTATACCATGCTTTCTGGGGTTACTTAGCAGGTACTTTATACATCATAAATAACAAATACTACTTGCATGCTGGATTATTTGTGAGTTGGTATTAGGGTTAAGAATGGTGAATTAATAATCACTGGTCATTGGTATCTCTCAATATCAACAGAATGGATGTGAAACAGGATCTAACCTTTCCTACATACTACAAACATACCTCAGCATCAAAGATAAACACTACTTCAGAGTAAAGGGTTAGAAAAAGATTTTCCAAGAAAATGGCCTCAACAGATAACAAGAAAACTGAAATAGCCCCCTGTAGCCTATTAGACTACCATGTCAACAACAGAAACAACAGAAAGCCCACAAACTCATGAAAACTGAACAAGTCTCTACCAAATGACTGCTGGGTCAAGACAGAATGAAAGAAAGAAACTAAAGACTTCCTAGAATTCAACCTTATGGAACACAGTGAAAGTGGTAGCGAGAGGAAAGTTTAGAGCACTAAGTGCCTACATAAAAATATTGGTGAGATCTCATACTAGCAATTTAACAGAACAACTGAAAGTTCTAGAACAAAAAGCCAAGCACACCCAAGAGGAGTAGAGGGCAAGAAATAATTAAACTGAGGGTTGAAATCAATACAAATAATCAATGAAACTGAGTTGATTCTTTAAGAAAATCAACGAGATAGACAAACTTTTATCCACACTAAAAGGCAGAGAGAGAGAGAGAGAGAGAGAGAGAGAGAGAGAGAGAGAGAGAATCCAAATTAACAAAATCAGAAATAAAAGGGGGGAAATAACAACAGAAACCAAGGAAAGCCAAAGAACTAGTCCACAAAACTGGAAAATCTAAAAGAAATAATGTTTTCAATAGATACCACTTACTAAAATTAAATTAAGATCAGACAAACAACTTAAATGGATCTATAACCCCTAAAGAAATAGCAGTCAACAGTGTTAACTGGCCAGATGCCCTGGAGTTCCTGGAGACTGGACCACCAACTAAAGAATACACATGGAGGGACCCATGGTGCTGACCACATATGTGGCAAAGGAGGGCCTTGTTGGCCATCAGTGGGAGGAGAGGCCCTTGGGCCTGAGCGTGTTAGATGCCCCAGTGTAGGGGAATGCTAGGGAGGGAAGACAGGAGTGGGTGGGCGGGTGGGGGAGCACCCTCATAGAGGCAGGGGGAGGGAGGATGGGATAGGGAGTTTCCAAAGGGGAAAACATTTGAAATGTAAATAAAGTAAATATCCAAAAATAAAAAATAAAAAATAAATAAATAAATAAATAAATAAAAGAAATAGCAGTCATTGAAACCCCCCCCCCCCAAGCCCAGAGTCAGGTGGTCTTAATGTATAATTCTATCAAATTTTCAAAGAAGAGTTAACACCAATCTTTCTCAAATTATTCCACAAAACAGAAAATAGAAGAAACTCTGCAAAATTCATTTTATGAGGCCACAGTTACCTTGATACCCAAAACACACAAAGATTCAACAAAGAGAATCATAGACCATTTCCCCTATGAACATAGATGCAATAATACTCAACAAAATACTTGCAAACTGAATATAAAAACATATTTAAAAGACCATGATTTAATTGGCCTCATTCCAGTGATGCAGGGATGGGTCAACATATGAAAATCCATCAAGGTATACCATATAAACAAACTGAAAGAAAAAAAACCCATATGATTATCTCATTAGATGCTGAAAAAGCCTTTGACAAAATTCAATACTCCTTCATATTAAAAGTCTTGGAGAGATCAGGGATACAGGCACATACCCAAACACAATAAAGGCAATATACCACAAACCAATAGCCAACATAAACTTAAATGGAGAGAAACTTGAAGCAATTTCACTACAATCAGGGACAAGACAAGGCTGTCCACTCTTTCCCTATCTCTTCAATATATTACTTGAAGTCCTAGCTAGAGCAATAATAAAACTAAAAGGCGATCAAGAGGATACAACTTGGAAAGGGAAGAAGTCTTAAGTATCACTATTTGCAGATGATATGCTACTATCCATAAGCAACGCCCACAATTCTACCAGGGAACACCCACAGCTCATAAACACCTTTAGCAATGTGGCTTGATACAAGATTAACTAAAAAAAAAAAAAAAAAAAAAAAATCAGTAGCCCTCCTATATAACAAATGACTAACTAAAAGAAATCAGGGAAGCAACACCCTTCACAATATCCACTAACAATATAAGATATCTTGAGGTAAACCTAAATAATCAAGCAAGTGAAAGACTTGTATGACAAAAATTTTAAGTCTTTGAAGAAAGAAACTGAAGATTTCAGAAGATGAAAAGATCTCTCATGTTCATGGATCGGTAGAATTAATGTAAAAATGGCCATCTCACCAAAAGCAATCTACAGATTTAATGCAATCCCCATCAAAATTCCATTACAATTCTTTACAGGCCTTGAAAGGACAATATTCAATTTCATATGGAAAAACAAAAAACCTGGTATAGCTAAAACAATCCTGAAGAATAAAAGAACTTCCAGAGGTGTCAGTATCCCTGATTTTAAGCTGTACTATGGAGCTACAGTAATAAAAACCGCATGGTAGTGTCATAAATACAGACATGTTGATCAATGGAATCAAATTGAAGACCCAGATATAAATCCATACACCTACAGACACCTGATTTTTGATAAAGAACCCAGAAATACAAAATGGAAAAAAGGAAGCATCTTCAACTAATGGTCCTGGTCTAACTGGATGTCTGCATGCAGAAGATTGCAAACAGATACATATTTATCACCCTGAACAAAACCCAAGTCCAGTGGATCAAAGACCTCAACATTAAGCCAGACACACTGAAACTGACAGAAAAAGAAAGACTGGAATAACTGGCACAGGAGATAACTTCCTAAATATAACACTGATAGCACAGGCACAAAGACTGACAATAAATGGGACCTCATGAAATTGTAAAGCTTCTGTGAGGCAAAGGACACTGTCAATAAGACAAAATGGCAGCTGACAGAATGGAAAAAGATTTTCATCAGTGCCATATCCAATAGAGGGATAATATCCAAAATATATAAAGAACTCAAGAAGCTAGGCATCAACAAACCACACATACACACCACATACACCCACACCGACACTCAAAATATCTGTTAACATATATATTTCCTTTGGAGTAAATATACTATTTTGTATAACCAAGGCCACCTTCCTGAGATACGTGTCTTTGTGGCAATGTGTTCTATTGCTTTCTTTTAATTCACTTTGCTTTCCAAGAAGGAACATAAAATTTACAGATTCAATTTTTTTTATTTTTTCCTTTATATTCTCTCTCCTCTCTCTCTCTCTCTCTCTCTCTCTCTCTTTCTCTCTCTCTCTCTGTATGCATGCATGCACGCACATATACATACATATTTGTATGTGTGAGGGTGAATGTAAGTGATGTATGTATTAGGAGTCTTCCTCTATTGTTTACCAACTTATTCCACTTAAACAAGGTCACTAAAACCCAGAGCAAACTTATATGGCAAGTCTGTCTAATCAATGTGTCTCCACCTTCTGAGCACTGGAATTATGGGAAAGCCACCATGTCTACCTGGCAATAAATAGGTGCTGGGGATCCAAACTTTGGTCCTTATACTTGCTATACAAGTGTTTTAACCACTAAGACAACTTCCCAAAACTATTTTTGCTTTCTTTGTTTGAGGCACGGTATATTATTCTGTGACTCAGACAAGCCTCAAACTTATGGCTATCCTGTCTAAGCCACCAGAATGTTAGGATACAGGTATAGGCCACAGCTTCCTGCTAAAATTTTTTGGAGAAGGTGGCTATACTCACCGTTTTTTATACTTCATAATCCAACAGGAAGCAATGATGAATAAAATAAGTACGATTATCCCAATGAAAATTCCTAAACAGGAAAACAAAATAAATGAAAAACACATCACAAAAGTTTTAAAATTTATCTTAATAACTAATCCCACTGTTGGTTATCAATGATTCTTTTACATGTAACTTTACTCTAGCTTCTGCTCTATTCAGGTTTTAATCTAGGACATTAGACCTACATTATTAGTTATGGGGTGACCAGAGAATTCTATAAGCTTCTTCCCAACAACACAGCCCTTCATAACAACAGTGCTACTGGGCTCAGTACACACAGCTTACCCAAGTCTTTAATGGAAGGCATGAGACAGGATGTTCTATGTGATAGAAATTTCCTTGATATAAAACTGTATAAATCCATTTGTGTTAACTAAATGATCAGCTTGACACAGTTTAGAATCACTTGAGAAGAGAGTCTGAGTGAGGAATTAGCTAGCTCTGGTTGGCCTATGGTCATGTCAGAGGGAGATATCTTAATTACATTTACTAAGGTGGCCCTATAGAAACATACTGTAGGTGGCATCATTCTCAGGCAAGGGATCATGGACTGTACAAGAATGGAGAAAGGTTCTTGACTGTAGAGGGGAGTAGCTGCTTCAAATTTCTGCCACCTTGACTCCCCACAGTGATGGCTGACACCCTGGAATTATTAGCCAAGAATAAAAATTCCTTTCTCCTCTAAATCTTCTATCTCCAGACACAAGATTCACTCACATGATGGTCTTATGACTTTAACAGTACAAACTACCAGGATGACCACCCAGAAACATATTTCTGGGTACAAAGTAAAGAAGGAGTTGCCTCTCCAGTCATATTAAAATAAAGAATTGTTGACAGCGACGAATGAATACTCACTCAAATAATTCAAAGATGAGGTCCTTCAATGTGCATGAAGATGCTAATCTCATGACACCCTAAACCAGTGGTTCTCAACCTTCCTAATGCTGTGGCCCTTTAATTCAGTTCCTCATGTTGTGGTGACCCCAACTATAAAATTATTCTCATTGCTACTTCATAATTGTAATTCTGCTACTGTTATGAATCGTTACATAAATATGCTTTCCTTAAGTGACCCCTGTGAAAGGGTCTGTCAGCCCCCAAGGGTCACGACCCACAGGTTGAGAATTGCTACCCTAAACTTACACTAATTTTAATTGAACTTAAAAGGCATTTTGACTTCTTTTTACATATCATTTATTATAAGTAGATACTGCTAAAGAATTTCTCAGCAAACCCATCACAGCACTTACCAGCTATTAGACCACTTTTTGAGCCTGAAAGAGAGAAAAAGCCAAAGAAATGTTACTGGTGCATAATGTGGTAGTATGCACAGGGTCTACATAGGTCTAAGCCAAATGGGGTCTGAACAGTGAGAAAGGGAAGTGGATATGCTCTCCCATCACTAACCAAGTAGCCATCTCAAACTGACAACAGCTCACAAGCAAAAAATTAGTTTTCTTCAGTGGAGTTTCAATGAGTATACAAAATACACTCAATATTATGTCCAGCAAGATATGGATAACTCAAAATAAACTCAGCAGTAAAATAATCTCAGAGGAGATTTTTGGGGTTTTGTCTCATATTGATTAATCTGGGCAATTTTTTAACCTTACTCTTCTTGTGCTTTTATATATAATGGTTTCTGATTTTGTGGTTTTATGGGTTTTCTGTGTAAGCATGTATCTCTGTGTGTATGTGCATCTTGTGCTTTTTCTTTATTTCTTTGTTTTGTTCTATTCTTTTCGTTTTGCTTGTTTGTTTTTAAAGAAAAAGAACAGTGTATAGTTCGATGGGAAGGAAGGTGGAAAGGATCTAGAAGAGAGACAGGAAATCTGGATTAGAATATATTGTATGTAAAAAAAAGCCCTTAACTTCAAAAAACAAAACAAAACAATACACAAAAAAACAAAACAGGGGTTTTTGCCTGCCAATAAACACATGATTTACCACTCAGCCTCATACTCCTCAGCTAAAGTTGCTTGATAAATGTACTATTACAAAATGTATGTAACATTAACTCAATATCATATTTTATATGTATTTAAGATAAAAAAAAGTCCTAACCTGCCTTGAAATGTTAACTGAATTATTTGATAACTTTTATGAAGTCTTCATTATATTTATAAGACACTTTTTTAAAGACCTTTTATTTAAAAATAAAAACTTTTATTTCACTAATATTTTTAATTTATTTATGTTTGCTGTTGTTACTTCATATTTTGTTTTGATTTAGAATCTGTAGTGCTGCTTCCTCAGATGTCTGAACTTTCTTTCTGTCCCAGCCAGATCTTCAGTATGCTCCAAACACTCTTATTCAGTACATCCATTAACTTTTGCCAAAGAAATGCGTAATATTTCATACTATGGAAGTGTCAAGTTTATACTTTCTCTAAATTATTGGTAATTATATTAAATACATTGAAGGAATTAGATGTAAAAATGGATCTTGAACAATCTTAGTACATAACCAGTATTATAAATAAGAGCTTGAACAGGCTAGAAGGGAAATGTACTGGGTAGGAAAGTAAAAATTGGTAAAGAAAATGTTTACTACAATGAATTAATTTACTCGTTTTATCACAGCCCCATTTCTTGGTCTCTGGTGATTAAGGTTATTTTCCTATCTTTGTATGCAAAGACTATACCTTCAGAAAATCTTCCAAAAGACTCCTGCAGCACACATCAAGTGATTTTTACTAATATTCCAATTTGTCAAATTTTGAGATAGTGCATTCTCAGCTCCCTCATCACTACATATCATCACACCCCATCACAGTGGGCATCAGAACAGACAGATGACTAGGAAATCAATGACCATGCTGAGGAAAGGCTCCAATCCTACATTTTGTACTTACGAGCTACACATTTGGCCAGAGGAGGATCCCAGCTGACATCTGACTGGCACTGGCTCTGAGAACTGCCTTCTAGAGTATACCCATCCTCACATTCCAAGGTTATATTATCTCCATAGTAATACTCCTTTTTCATTTCCAACCCCTTCTGGAATCCACTCATATCCTGAGGGAGTCTACATATCATTTCTGCAATTAGAAAAATCACAAGGAAATTAGTATTTTGTGGTTAATTAAAATTGCTATTATAGAAACATCTGTAACCCTAGATTTTGCCCTCTACGAAATGGAGTAAAATTTCAATAAAGAATTACTGTTGCCCTCACAAACTTATTCTTAAACTGTCTGACTTTTATTTGTGTACAGTAAGGGAACATGGGACACTTTTGATTATCAACTATGCAGCTGGAAATTTTTAGAAAGATGTGTCAGGACAACCATGTTTTAGCCCTTGGTCCATGTGGGCCACACCTAATTAAAAAAAATTACAATTTCATACTAACTCTCTTGGTATACAACATATACTGGTATTTTTTTGCTATAGAGTAAAAATAAATGCTTCTGGCCTACTTTTGTATATAGAACTAAGAAATAAGTAATTTGTGATTCTAATTTTACATACTATCTATTTATTTTATTTCATTTAATTCATACTTTAAATTACTTTTTCTCTCCAGCCACATACATATATCTTCCTCAACTTCAAGCAAGCCTCCTTTTCCGTTGTAATTGTCTCAAGATTTGTAAAGTGGTATTTCTAGAAGTATGGTTTTCCTATATCAGAGGATTTTGACCTGTTTAAAGAGCCTTCTGACCCTCTTCAAAGCAGAATCTGAGTCCATGGAAATGAGCTAAGAAATATCTTTTTAGCAACATTTCAGCAATTCTGCTACTATGATAATGGAAAGGCACTGGTGTAAAACATGCTTTATTGGTTAAGACAAAATGAATGATATATATATTAAATAAATAAATAACTACCCCCCAATAAAGTAATTATATATGCTTCCCATTGACGACAACTGGAGAGTATGGACAAAAAATTCCAGAAAGAAGACAAAAGCTTTAAGTTCTATTAATTTCAATCAAACTATGATGACGATGCACATGGCTGGGACATTAGTAGTTTTGGATCTGTAAGGTTTTTGCTAAGAAGAAACTGCGACCTAACCTAAGCTATAGTTTATTCTAAAAGCCCAGGAGATATTAGTCCTAGATCACCTAGGGAGCTAAGTTTTTGATGGATTTGGAAGTAAGTTTTTTTGGTTTTGTTTTTAAAGCAACCATTTAATTGCTTTATGCCAGGGATTGTAAGAGTCCTGTTTACAGTAGGATTAAGGACAGGTGAAGCTTTGGTCACATGGATACTAAGTTCTAGGGAAACCTGTCTGAAGCATGCACTATTATCTTTAGCAAAATAAATGTCTCTTGGTGGCTCAAGGCTATTATCAGCGCCAACCAAATACACATGGTGCCATCACACTACACCAATAACTACAGATAACTTTTTTATACCAGATCAGATGAATCTAGAGCACGAGACCTTGTTTAAAAAAAAAACCAAAATTTTATCTCATTATAATCAGTTGAAATATATTTATTGTTAGTCTTATGTGTCTCTGCATTGGTTCAAAACCTCGGTTTCTTATGGATTGAATATTCCTATAAAATTTCATCATAAAACATGCAAATAGATATCTAGTAGTATATTTTAATAAATCTTATTTTAAATGAACATTTTATAATAAACAGGAAAAGGGAATTTTAAAAACTGGCTTGCTTTGCTTTAGGAAATATAAGTGAGATAAAAAACATGTACTTTAATCCACTTACTGATCTTTGTAAGCAGATGATTAGGAAATGAAGGGTCTCCCATCATTTAAAGACTGAATCCCCACTTCCTGTGCCACAAATAAATTCATATATATACTTGTTTTATTTTCTTTACTACACTTCATTATTTATTATACTATTTATGTACTATACTTTTTTAAAAAGTATATTTAATTTCCTATTCATTAGCTGTTTCCTAACTGGAAAACTAACTCCATGAAAATATGGATGACTCGGACCTATTCGTTGCTCTTTCCACACAGACAAAGTCCTGGCACAGAAGTCTTTGTCAGTAAACACCAAAGAGTAGAGAATTGGCCTCTTAAATAGATCAGTGAGAAGTTAAAGAGCACGGCCATTTAAGAGAGATAAGCCTGTGATGATGAAACTAAAAAATACAACAAATAGGTATAATTTCATATACCTTTATATCATCTACATATTCCCTGCAAAATCCAACATTAGCACACACGTGTTGATAAACTATATCACAATACACGTTACATAAGGCATTTCTCCCAACAAATAAGTAATTTAGTAAAGGTGTAGACAACAGGCAATTCTATAAGGAAAAAAACCCTGGGAAAGAAAACCAGAAGTCTACTCCAGCCAGGCTGCATATAAGTTAATCTTTCTACTCATGTTCACACACATGTATATATACTGCTGTTCCAAAGTCTTTTTATTCCAGCTAAGACACAATGACTAGCAGAGCTGCCTTTTAACTGGAACCTAAAGCAGGGGAAGCAGGGATCAGCTGGCAAACAATTTCTGTCTTTTATCTCTCATTTTATCTTTTCACTGATAGATGTTCAGGTTCCCCACTTTAGCCTAAGGATTTTGTCCATGGCACAGGCCTAGCTAAGTCTTAGTTCATTTGAGATCTGAATTTAGTAGCTGGCAGGAACTCAGAAGCCAATTGAATCTTAATTTTGTGACTGACAACAGAGCTAGAGCTGGTGTGTTCAATTGTCACACCAACTCCAGACCACCACCACCTGTGACACTGAACAGACATCCCTAGGGGTACAAGATCCAAAACATTCAGAGCCCTTCTGATTTCTAGCTGCCATTTCTCTTGTTCTCATCTGCAAGTCAGGAGAAGAAATGGCAAATATTTGGGATGGAATCAGGTACTGCTTTCACAGAAGCATCTTATGCCAAATGTTTTAAAAAGAAAGAAATGGGCAACTGTTTGCCATTCTGCATGCCCAGCTTGGTGTTGGGTTCTATTGTCCTGAAATCTGTAATTGTTCTGGAATTTAAAAAACAACATTATGGGTGGCAGATTTCATAAATAGTAGATCCTTTTAAAATTATTCAAGATAACTGCTTTCTTGCCCAGTCTGCTTTCTACAGACCTATAGAATCTGCTACCAACAATAATAGATTCATAAACAACTAATAACTACCACCAAACACATTGTCATTGGCCACTGTGATCCCTAAGATGTTTAATTGGATCAAAATATACTTATCTATATACTACTACTGATTCTACTACTGGTTGGTTGTATGTATCTTGAAATGATCCTTGCCTGACTTATCATTATGTAAAGTTTTCTCTTGTTCATCAAGAATTCTTTTATTTTAAGCAATAATGCATTTATTTCTAGTTCCAATAAAAAATCCAAAAGAATCTATGTTTGTACTTGACATTGTGCCCTATTGCCACTTGATACTAATGTCACTAAGTTCCTATTCTCATTCTGAATTAATCCTTCCAGAGGTTGACCTCCCTGGGAACTTCTTTTTATAATCCTTAAACAGAGTCTCTATCTAGCATTCTGTCTCTGATCTCTATTCTGGGTCACACTCAGCCTTCATCATGAGTAAATGACACTTAGTAAATGTCCATTAGGAAGGTGGCGCAGGAAAGCATCACAGGTTTCACTAAAGGGGAAACAAAGAACTAAGCATGCCATGTGAGGGACAAAGAAAATGTTTAAAAAACAAAACAAAACAAAACAGATGAGAGTTTATCTAGACACTTGCCCATAAGGGGGCCTCAGGACTCCAGTCTCCCTGTGTTGTGCAGTGTAGAGAAGCAGCCCTATAGAGTTCATAACCAGGCTCACAGTGGTAGAATACTTCTTTTCCAGGAGAGGTATTCTCATTGTTTGGGGTGTCTTCCCATGTTGGATTTTTGGGAGTGACTTACAACCTATGAATAGAACAGATCTGAAGTACATTTAGTTTTGCAAACATGCCCCCTAAGCTTAAGGAGTTGGAAAATCATATGTAAAGAGTGCTAAGTTTTGGATATGGAATATTCCTCAATGCACATGTGCTACAGGCTCAGTCCCAGGGCAGGCACTGCCAAGGACCAGCCTCGGCTTGGAGAGGGGTTCTGAGAGATGGGGTGTTTGAGAGCAGCAAAACATACCACTCAAAGTCAGGTTGTGGGTCCAATCTGGTGACCTGTGTTCTGCTAACCAGACTGCTTCCTCTATGTTCTGCTCAAGACAGCTCTTGCTATTCTAAAAATTCTTTGGATAGCTCATCTCTTGCAGATTAAAAGCCCAGTTTTTTATTTATATATCAACTCAGTCTTTACCACAGGTTTCCCTTTGGTTAACCCAAGAATCAGCATTCCATGATCCCAGGCCCCTTGATTCTTAGGAGGCAGCAAGCACATTTTTTTTTTTTTAGCATTGCTAAAGAATTCAGAGATCAGCCTGCCTTTGTTAAGCACAAAGGATAAGCTATTTTTATCATGCCTGGGCCTAACTTTGCTCTGTCCCAGGCTGACCCGGAACTAAAGATTCTGCCTGCTTTTGTAAGCATAAACAAAAAACTTAGTTGGGTGAGATCTTCTGTGATCACCACTCCAAATCTCTTTATCCCTTCCTTAGTATTTCTCTGACAAGTTTGCTTCTAGTGCAGTTACCTCTGTTCCTTTAGATCTGTGAAGCTCCTTATACAATTCGTATTGTATCCTTATGTTTTACATAGTTGAGAAATTACATGTTTTCAAACTCATGCTTTCCGAGTTCTTTCCCACAGCTTTAAGGGCTGTCCTGAAGGTCCCAGCATTTACCACTTTACTAAAGATAGAGACACATCCTTGACTTCTAGGCATGTGCAATTTCTACTTAGGAAATATCACACATAATATGGAATTCAGAATGATGGAAGCTAATAAAAGTGGTTCCAAAGCAAGGAGATTACTCACTTTGAATCAAAACAAAATTTTATTAAAGTAATCAACTTATGTCACTATATCAGACTAGAATATAGGGGAAAAAAAACACTAACAGGGAGGGTATGGGTTAAAATATAAAAAGTTAGGGCAAACAACTAGATTAAAGTCTTACTCTATATACTCACGTTCACACACAGGAACACTGCCATTCCAAATGCTTTCCACTTCATCAAGAACACAGTAACTAGCAGAACTGCCTTTTAATTGAAACCTAAGGAAGAAATGGGTAGTGGGCTGTAAATGTTTTGGCTAGAGTAATAACTCAATTCCCAGGTCTAGCCAAAAAAGCATCTGAGGATTTTGAGGATATAAAACCAGGAGATGGAAGGAGTGTGTGGATGCTAAGCCCTTCAATTACCACAGCTTCCAGCAGGTGGGTAAAACAGAATTGCAAAGCAAAGGGACTTGTTATATAACACTCCCAGCTGAAACTGAAGAAGGCAGTTGGGACAAAGCCAGACCCTGGACTCTGACTGACAGACACTGATCATGCTACAGGGAGCCTGGTACTGCTCACTGTCACAACTGTCAACCCACTCTGCCAAGGCAACACCTTGCCAACTCTAGCACTGAAGAAGCAGAGTTAACTGGCAGGAAATAGAGATTGTTCTTATGTCTCAATATCTGTGGTTGTTGCCTAGCTTAGAACAGCAAGCGCAGCTACTAAAAAATAACATGTTTTTCTGGGTAATTCAGATAAGCAGGTGACTTACGAAGTACATGTGTGTATAAGAGACCTAAAATGTATTGTTTGTTGGAGAGTTTTTGTTGTTATTTTGTTTGTTTTTTCTTTTAAAGCACTGGGACTAGAGAGAAAATTGAAAGGGGTAAAAAGCCAATTTTTGTAAGAAGTCATCCAAAATTCTCAAAGGATGTTAAACTCTGATGCTCTCCTAAATCTTATATGTTCCTGGTATTTGGTGTCTGCCAAGGATTCTGTGAAGCTCTGAAGAGCAGATTCTTTGTTGTCCATGATTGGTAGTTTCATAGAGGCATATCTGCTGTCAAGCATGTTTATGACCTCACCTAAAATGTTAGAATCAGCCACCATTTCAGAGCTTATAGCCCATTACTGATCAAATGATATGTAATGGGTTTTTTAATCCTGCACCTTATTTTTGTTTCTCTTATAAATTCTATTATTGAGGGTTTTTTTTCTGAAAATGACTGCTAAATGTTATTTACACAAACTTTCTGTAATATATAATTTTTCTCAAAATTACTAGTTATTTTCTATTTAGAAAATGATTTTTTTACTTAGTGTATTACCTATATATTTAAAACCAGTAGTTATATTTGTTTTTGAATCTCTTATTTAATAAACATCCCAGTTTTCACTTCAAATCGTATTTTATTAATTATACCAATCATCTGTCTTTCCTATATACAATATTAGAAGTTGTGTCTTCCCCATGCCAAATTTCTCATACTGTGGACAAGTTCAAACTGAGTTTTAATGTCCAGCAGATTAGGTCTGCTTGCACTCACCCTTTATTACAAACAAAGGACACTTTGGCCCCAAGTTGAAGATTTAGTGGAAACAGTACACGCCCATTAGGAAGCTGGTCCAGGAAAGCACCACAGGGTTTCACTGGAGAGAAAAAAGCCAAATAAAAATAATAGCAGTGATCCTGAGCGAGGTAACTCAGTCACAAAAGAACAAACATGGTATGTACTCACTGATAAGCGGATATTAGCCCAAAAGTTCAGAATGCCCAAGTTTCACTTTACAGTAACTGCTGGACTGAGAGTGAGGTACCAGATGGAGGAGTTGGAGAAAGGCCTGAAGGAGCTGAGGGAGTTTGCAGCCCCATGGAGGGAGCAAGAGCATCAATGGGCCTGACCTGACACACACCACTCCCCCCCCCCCCGCCCCCGTCCGTCGTGGAGTTTGGACCACCAACCAAAAAATACACATCTATGGACCCATGGTTCAGACCACATATGTGGCAGAGGATGACCTCGTTGGCCATCAGGGAGAGAGGAGAAGCCCTTGGGCCTGAGGATGTTAGAGGCCCCAGTAAAGGGGAATGTCAAGGCGGGAATATGGGGATGGGTGGGCGGGTGGGTGGGAGGTGGAATTCCCTCATAGAGGCGGGGATGGGGAGGGGATAGGGGGTTTCCAAAGAGGAGACCCAGAAAAGGGGAAACATTGGAAATGTAAATAAAGTATCAAAAATAAAAAAAAAATTTAAAAAAATAAAAAAATAAAAAATAAATAATAGCAGTGGATGGTGAATAAAAACATAAGCCACATATGTCAAGCAAGATGACAGCCTTGGGACTTGCACATGATGGGGCCACAGGACTCAGTAGAGCAGTTTCTACTTGGAGAAAACTCATCTTTGTTTGGGGTATAATGCTAGTGTTGGATTTTGGGGCAGCTGACATATTGAGGGGAAAAGAAAGTTTCAGGCATGAAAACAATTTTCTCTCAATGGTAAACTGGATCACAGATGCAAAAGGATAACAACTATAGGTCTGCATGTGGAAAAGAAAGAAAGAAGAAAAAACAGCCTTATTTATATATGACAAAATAACTTTTATGCCAGAAGTGACAATACAATACAGACACTGTGACTACAACTGATAAATCTTGAATTTACTATTTTATCTCTAAGGTGTACGCTAGGGTTACCACACTTCTAATATATTTGTTTTGTTTTGTTTTTTGAGACAAGATTTCTTTGTGCAGCTTTGGCTATCCTAGAATTAGCTGTGTAGACCAGGATGGCCTCTAACTGACACAGATCCACTGGGATTAAAGGTGTAAGTCACTACTGCCTGGCTACACTTCCAATTTTTACTCACCCTACACAAAATTAAAGATTGATGGTTTATTTTAGATTCCCATACTACCTTTCTAGAAAGGCATTACCAACTTTTAGTTTCACACTTTAGGCAATAAGAAGAATCTTAATACACAATGGTACTAACAAGTTTCTGTTCTGATCTCCTTTGAATCCTGCTTCACCGAGTACTTGGCCTGGGCTACTACTAGAGAGATGCATCTCTTTGCTGCCCTACAAAGCCAGTGTTGTATAGTCATTGTTTTCACTGCACTCAAAAGATAGATGAGTAACCACGGAGCAAAATCTTTTTTAAAAACCTCCAGTTTCACTGAGCATACACAAGCTGATAAGAGGCCCTCAACACATATACAGCAGAAGACTGCCTGGCTTGGCCTCAGTGAGCAAAGATGTACCTAACCCTCGAAGAGACTTGAGGCCCCAGGGAATGGGGATGTCTGGGTGAGGTGGGTTGAGAGGGTGGTATGGAATGAGGAACAGCCAGAGGGCAGACTATGGGGGGGGGGGGGATGACTGGACTGTAAAAAAAAAACATTAAAAAACAAAAAACCTCTAGTTTATCATAATTAAAGTATGAACTATATATGCAGTGTTCTAACAGTCCTGGGTCCAGCTTCTCTTTAAGCAATGTTTTGAGAGTGAGGATATATATATTTTTGTTGGTTTTTTTGTTTGTTTTTTTCGAGACAGGCTTTCTCTGTGTAGCCCTGGCTGTCCTGGAACTCACTCTGTAGACCAGGCTAGTCTCGAACTCAGAAATCCACCTGCCTCTGTCTCCCAAGTGCTGGGATTAAAGGCGTGCACCACCACTGCCCGATGAGGATATATGTGAGTCTTAACATAATTACATTAAGTTGCAAAATGGGAAAACTCCCTCTTTGTCTCTGTCTTTCTCTCACACACATAAGCTCACACACACACCCACACATATACACACACACCACACACACACACACACACACACACACACACATACACACCCAAACAAACAAATACATTAACAACAACAACAATCCAAAACCTCATTTCAAGTCAATTCTCTCTGACCTTTAGATATCTCCAGTTAAAAATGGGGTACTGGTCTACAATAAATTATTTCCTTTGAGAGCTCATCTTTGACTAATACATTGTGTTGTTATATTTAAAGACTAGGCTGATTAAATTTATGTTGATTCCCAGTCTCATGCTATATATTACCTATCATATCTAGAGATATGATAGACACCTTTATGTATCCAGGAACAGCTTCAGCTGAGATAGCCTTGAAGACTCTCAAGTGAGCAGTAGCCACTCAGATTCTAGCAACACCAATGACCAGCAAGAACTGGCTCTATTCTGGAAGCATACCAGACAGAGTCTGGCTGACAGACAATGACAGTGTCAAACAGGGCAGGGCCAGCTGTGTCAGCTCTATTTCTATAGTAACAGTAGCTCCCTAATCTTTAGCAACATCACTTTCCTCCTCTTATTCTTCCTGACCTTCTAACATCTTTATAACCCATTTTCTATAGGAAAGCCTTTGTTCTTTGAAAAATCTAGCAGACTTAAGTCTAATCTTTGCTCTGCAAGTTAGTATCTGTATCATCTTGGAAAATGATTTAACCTCTAATCCTCAGTATGGAAAAAATAGTAACTACTCCACAGCTTTGTTTTAGAAATTAAATATGCATACATTAAATATAAGTGCCCATGGATCACTCGTTTCACATTAGTAAATATTATGCATATGAATAACTGATGGGAGCTGGAGATCGCAATGCATGAAGAGAACTTCAGTGTGTGATAATTCCCAGGATGTATCACATTCCTTGCTCACATTTAGCTCTGCTTCTCAGTTTGAATGGATGTACTTATAAGGGTGCTTGAGCACCCACACAAACATATATCCCTTCTTGATTTCATATTCCCTTCTTGATTTCATATTCCCTTCTAAGAAAATTTATTCATTCAACTTGTTCATTGTATTCCCTCATCCAGAACCAAACCTATCCCCGGTCCTCCAATACCCCATGGCATTGCAGAATTTGAAGCCCAAGTCAGACTTACCCTTGAAGCAGGTTGGTAACTCTGGCTCCCATTTGTTTAGGGCGTGACAATGCACACTGCTGGCTCCTTTCATGATAAAGCCAGGCTGACATCTAAACTCCACAATATCCCTTAAGGAAAACAAGTTTTTGTTTTCAGACACCATGACTGCATTTTCAACATGGGGAGGAGGAGTACATTTGTTGAGTTCAATGCACTGAGGAGGAGGGCCACTCCAGACTCCAATTTGATCATCGTTGCTGGTACAGTGTATGGAGGGCTCACCCACCAGGTTAAAGAGCTTCTTCCCTCTCGCATCACTGTTGCAGCGATAGGTAACCACCATTCCATAATGAAAATCTTCTCTGGTAAGACTTAAGAACTCTCCATTGGGAATGCTTGGGGGTATCTCACAAGGAATCACTGGGCAAAAAAAGTAGATTAAACCTAATGAATCACTGAACTGATAATATTTACACTCATTATTTGCTTTTAATACTTACTGACTTGTAGGTGAATATTAAAATGTTGCCATTTACATGCACACAATACCATGTGCTCTAACTTTCCTATTTATTTCCTATAAACACATGAAGTTGACCTTTTCATTTGAAATAACTCTTTGATCATATTAGAGAGTTTATATTAGCTTCCAGATTTTTCTTCTTGCCTATAATTTCAAAATTTGTTGTTAACTGAAAGGAAGTTTTTAAAAAACAATATTCACTAAGAAAAAATAAGAGGCAAATGAAACACAAATGGATAGACGTATAAAACACAATTTGAATATGCCTGCAAATATGAGAAAATTGTTGAAAATGTAGATTACTCTGTATTAAGCATTTTGAAAATGTAATGCATAAGTGAAAATATAGACCATTAATATTCATGCAAAATACGTAAAGCTAAATTTGACCAATAACTCTTAAGAATACAAAAAAAAACCCCACAAATTCTGTCAATTTTCAAGTAATACATAATTCTAAATATAATTTCAAGTACTTTGAGACATGTTAAGGACAGAAACCTCAAGTTTACTATAAGATGATTTTTATGAATTAGTTTACAAAAAACCCTAACTATTCTTAAAATACTGTTCCTTGGGGAAGAGGGAGTCGAACCAGTAGTAGGGAACAAAGAATCAATTGAGTTTGTGGTGGTCTTAACAAATCAAAGAATAAAAACTGGAGTCCAGGGCCTCCTAAACAAGAAAGTTCTGGTAATGCCTTGTAAAGAACTGTACTCTTAGAATCAGTGATGACTGACACCTTCTATCTCAAAGGTTAGAAATCTTCAAGTATTATAGATGGCCAAGAAAAATTAAAGTTCCTGAGATTGAATCAGTATAGTGTCATTTGGCCAGTGTCCTGGAGCCTCACAGAAAAAAGAAAACTACTGTCTGAGGAATGTGGGTTATTGCTGTGTTTTAAATATGGGTAATGTTCCCACAACAACAATGTACCAAAGGCTTGGTCTACTGGTGGCAAGAGAGCAACAGAGTTTTTAAGAGGAGTGGCCTACTAGGAGATCCTTAGGTCAGTGAGGGTGTGCCCTTAAGGAGATGTGGAACCTTGACTCTTTCTCTCTGTGCTTTGGCTCATTAGCTTCTGATATGAGTAGTTTTGTTCTTCCATATGCTCCTGCCGTGGGGTGCTGCCTCAGCAGAGGCCCTGAGCAGTAGAACTGGACCCTCAAAACTGTGAGCTGAAATAAATATTTTATCATAGAAGTTAGTTATCTCAATTATATCATTACACTGATAAGCAACTGGCTTCATTAATTTTGTATCTGACTCCTTTATGTTGACTCACTTGCTCACCTCTTCACACAAGCATGTTAATCAGAGTCTGTCCAACCTAGCTTATCACCCTTAACAGAAAACCCATTGTCCCAAACCTTCAATCACTTTTCTCTGTAACTCAGTCTGATCTGTTGTTATACCAGGGCTCTAGCAGGCTGTATCATATAGATACAGTATAGTAGAGATGTGGCCACAAGTCCCCAGGGTGCCAATTAAAGAGATGGTGAAAAGCAGAGAAAGGAGAGTTATTTAAAATGAACAAACAAGGAAATGAAACAGAAAGAGTGATCCACTGACCCCAAAGCTTACCTTCTGAGTACTGACATAAGCTTCAGGTTTACATAGAGTACGAATTGGGACAAATGGTAAGAGTTATTTACAGTCAAGCAGCCATGGTCCTACCTGTTCTAGCTATAGTCTCCTTTCATTGATCATTGTCTCGGCCCTGGCTTTACAAGATAGTCTCAAGAAGTCCTTACTGTGTGAGAGAGCAAGATGATTCTCTGGAGATTACTCCTGTTTCAAGGATAGTCTCAGTGTCTGGCTAATTGTTTTATCCAGGTAAGGTGGTAGGGTGGAAGGAGTCTGTCCCTAACAATTTTACAGATTCAGAGTCTAATTAACAATTTGTCTAGCTATTCCTCGCCCACTTCTGTATCATACCTAATATCCTGTGACTAACAGATAAAACATTTTGGGGATGTATTAACATAGCCCTGGTTTGTACTAATAAGAAGCTAAGAATACCATCAGACAGCATCTGAGGTCTACAGAAGTTTCTCTGCTTTGCTTCAAGCCCATCTACTTAATATTTCCACAAACGTGTTTTAAAAGTGACTTGATTATGACTTTCCTAATTTTTTTAATATTGAAACTTTGTGAGAGAAATTTCCTGAAAAAAAAAGCTGTATATGCAGAGACTGGTTGAGTGATTAGAATTCTAGTACTGAAGAAATTGGGATGTTGCAAGTCCAAAAGCTAATTACCTACTGTGGACTAGTTAGTTCTAGCCCCTAAAACAGCCATCCCTTCCCTACTAACATCTTGTGACTAATAGATAGAAGCTTTTTGGAATCTATTAGCTTAGCTTCCACCAACACAGAAGCTAAGAATGTTATCAGATATCATCTTAGGTCAATAGAAAAGCTTTTCCCATCTCATTTTAACTGCTTGTCTAATATACCCAATAATTTACTTTAAATTTGCCTTGATTTAATACTTCCTTTGTTCTGGAAAAATATAAAACTTCTTGAAACTGCTTCCACATTGAAACATGGAATTTGGGAAAAATCTAAATCTCTTTTACTGGGCCATAGTCAGTTAAAAATAGCTCCTGAATAAACTATCTCTTGTCCCTTTAAAATAAGATTTGTAGCTTTTGCATTGACAACTTCATCAAATGTTGCCACATTAGATCATAGAATTTGGGGCAACCTAAATCTGTGTTCCCTAGTCATGGTCATTCATGTTTGGCTCCAAAATAAACTCTCTTTTCTGCTTTAAGGTGAGAGTTGTATATATTGTGCTAACAGGAGTATAACTTCTACCCCATTTTCCCCAAACCCAAGTTTGAATAAAATGATCTCCAGTAATCTGTCTCCTGGGTTTTTTTTTTTTTTTTTTAAACAAGCAGTAGTGGTAGCAGGAACTATGGTATAGAGGAATGACATATACTCAGGTGGCATTACACAGAGAGAATAGAGGGATAAAAGTATGCACAACACTGAAGAATAACTAAGAACTTTCTAAGTCTGACAAAAGATATCACAGAATTGAAGATTCAAAAAGCCATATAAACTTGAGCAACAATATTCAAATAATTCTTCATCTAGACACATCACAAAGATAAAAAATCAAATTCTACCATCCTTTATAGCAGCCATGAAACAAAGACAATAACTAAAAGGAACCAAAGGAGAAAATGACTCAACAATGAAAGCTCCAGATCTATAAAATACAAAAGAATGCCAAAATAGTTCTTCAGGCTGAAGAACAATAGTTTCATATAGAATTGATAGAGCCACAGTAAGGAGGGATGTTAATAGAAAGAGCTGTGTGGGAGCAAACTTTAATTTATGGTATTCAATGAGTAGATCAGAAACATGATAGAAATTATTTTATTTTCTGCTTGCTCTAAGAGTACATGGAACACATGAAGTCACAGAGGTCAGTCTGTCTGAGAAGGCCAGAGAGTAACCTATGGGATAAATATCTATTGGAATCCTAGTCAGTTAGTCAGGCAAATTTCCATTAATTAGTGGGCTCAGTGAAAGCAGGCATGAATTCTAATACATACACTTGAGTGAAACTAATGTAAGATGTGGGATCAGAAGAGCTATTCAGTATCTTTTATCTAGCTGTCCCATGGAAAAGCGGTCACCAGGGGGTGGTTATATGATTAAGATATCTATAACAACCACAATGAAGAAGTTGGAGAAAAACAGAACAAGAATTCCCTTCAAAGATGACTAATTTCTACTTCTGGTATGAGAAAACTATAAAGTTCCAATTATCCATGGGGATACACTCCAAAACTGCCAGTAGATGCCTGAAATCTTGGCTAATACCAGGCACTATGATAATATTTAATTTATAAATTTCACACAATAAAATTATAATACTAAATAGAAGAATTATAACTACACTGTAGTAAGCTATATAAATATGGCATCTTTCACTAAAATCTTAATATGCTTTATTCATCTTCATTTGATAATATATAACTACTGAATGTCTGAAATGAATTGAATGGCAAAGTGTCTAGCACTAGGCTGCTATCTAAGGATTACTTGAACACAAGCACTAGATACCTAGAGTAGTCTGATAAATAAGTGGCTACTGAATGGCTAAGGAACAATTTCACATCTGCTGTATTAAATAGGTATACTGAAAAAGATCTTTTTTACCCTCAGTGGGATAGCATTGAATAGAAAAGGACAGCATAAGAGTTCATCACACTTTTTACAGTGATGCATAACTTAAAACTTAGCAATTATTTATTTCTAAAATTTTGTATCCAAGATTTTTTGGACTGGCTGATCATGGATAACTTAGACCACAGAAAGCAAAAGTGTAGCCAAGTAGGGCTGCTATATTCAAAAAGGATGCCAACGCAGCATAATTCATTGCAGGATAAATACAAACAATTTTCTTCTATAAAAATAATAACATCTCTTGTGAAGCTTGAAGAAGTAACACAAAAAAGATAGTGGCAGGAAGCTTAGGGTCACACAATTGGAGTTGTTTCTAGTATTGAGGACATGGAAAAGTACAGTTTATATTAGATTGTAGTAAACAGGGGCACTTATTGTCTTTATAACAGATAGAATTTAGCAGTGCTAGCTGTGTTGACACATGACAGTAAGAAACGCTGAAAAAGTGGAGGAAAGATGATCAATTAGTCTGAAGCTAGCCTAGGCTACACATTTCAATAGCCATATCAGTTTAGAAATAAAAAACTTGATGCTTTCTTATTTGTTCAAGGGTAGTACACTAAATTAAATATGTAAGATTTTAGCTATTGTGGGTTTGATTATAGAAACTAATACAATATTCTCTAATAAATAAAAAAACAACAATACAGAGAAGATAATGTGACAAAGAGACAGAGAGTGATGTCATAAACCATAAAAGTAGAAGAAAAAAAACAGATTCTCTCTCTCGGCTTCTAGAAGGAACCAAGCATATTACTGATATCTTGAATTGAGCATTTTGGCCCTTAAACTAAAAGATAATAAATTCCTCTTCTTTAAGCTACCAAACTTGCAATAACTTGTTATATGAACCTTAGAGAATGAATATATATACCTTATATACTCCTATCAGTAACTAAGAGAAAATAGAGGTAAACAAAAATTTATTCTAAATCATTTTCCTAAATCACATTTATAGAAAATTACATAAAACCACTATCCATTCTTTTAAAGAACATTATAATACTTTATCAAAATTGTCCCTATTCTGAGCCATAAAGTATGACTCAATATGTTTCAAATAAACTAGTAAAAAATAATAAACTGGAAAATCTCCCAGTGTTTAGAAATAAAATATCACACTTGTAATTAGCCTGTCAGAAAACTTGTGTACAGTAGTAATAGACAGATAACTGTTTGAAAAGTAAATAAAACAGTTTGAACCAAATGTACAGGTTTAAATGTGCATTATAAAAAAAGAAAAATTTAAAACAAATTATCAACAATGTCATTAATTTAGGAGTGGAGAAGTACATAAAGTTGAAGTTAAAAAAAATGAAACAAAGAAAATAATATGGCAGGAATGAAATTTAAAAATAGACATACACTGGGTAAAACTCAACAAAGTTAAAGATTGTTTGTGAAGATCTTAACAGAATTGATAAATCTCCAGGAAAACTGACCAAAGAAACAGAAGAAGTTATAACCAATGTCTCAACTTTGTATCACTGTAAAATCTATAGACATCAAAACAATAATGAGAAGATGCAATGATAAATATAATGCTAATAACTAAGAAAACATAAAAAGAAATGAGTAAATGCCTTGAAAAACAAAACTTATCCCAAATTAATTTAATAAGACATTAAGTAAAATATGCTATTTTTTAGTTATTATGAAAATAAAATCAGCAATTAAAAATTTAATAACCAGGGGGCTGGAGAGACAGCTCAGAGGTTAAGAGCACTGACTGCTCTTCCAAAGGTCCTGAGTTCAATTCCCAGTAACTACATGGTGGCTCATAACCATCTGTAATGGGATGTGATGCCCTCTTCTGGTGTGTATAAAGACAGCTACAGTGTTCTCACATAAAAAAATAAATAAATTTTAAAAAAAAATTAATAACTTCCTCTCACTCAGATCTAGACTACTCTGTTACTGAACCCATGGAAACATGTAAGCAAAAATAACATTATTATTAAACAAATTATTCTAGAGAACAGGAAATAATAATGTCCAGAACATTTTATGAGGCCAACATAGTCTTGATGCCTAAACTGGACAATGGTACTAAAAGAAAAAAAAAAGCTAATTATAATCTAGTATTTCTTGGAACATAGATGCAAATATACTAAACAAAATTAGAAAATTGATTCAGCAATATTTAAACAGGGTGATACAATGACAAAAATAGGGTTTCACAAACTGATTTTCAAATATTAAATCAACTTTATAATGCTAAGATTAAAAAATATTAGCAATCACACATATATCTGCATACGTACAAATGTAGAAGATAATATATAACACATCAGAACCAAGATAGGTTTATTTTACAAATTCAGTTGGTTGGCCTTTTAAAGTCAATGTGACATATTAACAAAATGAAAGAAAAAAGATATGATTATTTCATATGTGTAGAATTATAATTAAAACACACAATAAGGGCAAATCTTTCAGCAAATTAGAAATAAAGGAGAATTTTCTTAATCAAAGAATATTGTTTTTATCTGATCATTTATTTGTTAAAGAGTTATTTTTGAGTGGACTCAAACTTGGAAGTAGAAGACAAGGAGAGCCTATGTCTTTTGGCAGTTTGTTTTGACATTTTTCTTTGGCTTCATTCTCTTAGCTAAAAATTTAACATATTTTGTAGCCTCCTCATTTTCCTTAGTGCACTGTTTCCTTAGGGCAATATGATGGCATTTGTGTTGCAGGACACCTGGAGTAATAAGACACTAAATCTTGAGTGATTTGGCCCTAGGCCTCTTACCTTCTTTGTTTAGGAGCTTTCTGACAACATATTAGCGGACATCATCATCTGCTTTAAAGATTGAAAGTTTACAGATTCTGCTAGCTCTTTTGATCCCAACCACAGAGGCACAGTATTATCTGTCAGTTCAGGAATATCCTTCTCTCCTTTTTTATATACAATAACCAAGTTAAGGACACTCAGAGTGGCCCTCCTAATGCATCCTCAAACAGACTTGCACCTCTTCTTTCCAGGTCTCCTTGATCTATAACAAGAATGCCCCAGGCACAACACCTTTGTCCTCCCTGCACTGATTCAGACCACATAACCCTTTCACCAGAGCATCAGCAGCTCCTTCTGTGGCCATGCACCTCTCATATAAAGTACAAAATTTGTGTTCACTGTGCAGGAGGAATATACTCAGCTCAAATAATGTCTTATTTAAAAAACTGCAATACGTAAATGCTTTAAGATGACCTCTAAAAGTCTAATATTATCTCTTATAGTCAACATGTACTGGAGGCTGTAACAAATGACCCAAGGAAGTAAACATTTCAAAACCTGGTCAAGTTGATAGATAGTAAGATTATACAGAAAGTTTTTTAAAATGTGCAAATTGCTTGGTGCAAGGCCAAAATTTGCATGTCTATGTCTGTAAATTTGCAGGTTTATGTCTGTAGTAGAGTACCTCATAGCATGCATGAGACCCTGTGTTCAATCTCAATCCTGCAAAAATTATATAATTCAAGAGAAAATTTAAAATACATGAATAAAAGTAATAGAAAGAAAAATTTCAACTTACGCTCACACACAGGTGTCTCAGTATCCCAAGCAACATTTTGATCAGAGATGATGCATACAGCAGAGGAGGAACCAATGAGGCGGTATCTACACACAGAATAAAGAATATTAAGTAATATGTAAGTAATTGCCTGCTTAAGTTACTGATTCCCAGAGATTACTATCTTAGAAGCTTCAAGATATTTTTTCATGTCAATGAACATCTTACATCCTCTTTTGGACTTTTTTATTTCCTTCTTCATTCCTTCCTAACTAAATGAGATTTCTCTTATTATCCTACTACACAATCTGCAGTAAATTATAGTTATTTCCTATAAGTCTTTTTTTTTTTTTTTTGATGGTTTTTCGAGACAGGGTTTCTCTGTGTAGCCCTGGCTGTCCTGGAACTCACTCTGTAGACCAGGCTGGCCTCGAACTCAGAAATCCGCCTGCCTCTGCCTCTGCCTCTCAAGTGCTGGGATTAAAGGCCTGCGCCACCACTGCCCGGCCCCTGTAAGTCTTATATTTAAAGATATTACAAGCACCTTGAAAGCAAAGGAAATGTTATGTGTATTTGTGTATATTATACTAGTAAGAATTCATTTATACTTTGTAAGCATTAATGTGAATAGCTAGATAAGTGAATGCTTTATCAGCAAGATTCAGCAAAGAAACTCAAATCTGAACAGGAGTTGAACAAAGACTTCACACTTAAAACAGCAATACTCAATTAGTTAATGTGCTGCAAATTGTCTAGTATATTATAAAATTAAAACAATTCATGATACATTTCACAGCAACTGAACTCATACCTATTTTTATTAGTTTCGCACATAAACATCATTTTGTACATACAACCGTAAATGGTTTGTTTTAAATTTAAATTCCACCTGCTCCTTTTCCTATGAGAAAGAGACTTTGTTTCGTTTTTTTGAGACAGGGTTTCTCTGTGTAGCCCTGACTGTCCTGAAACTTGTTCTATAATCCAATATCACCTCAAACTCAAACTGCCTCTGCCTCCCAAGTACTAGGATTAAAAACTAGTACCACCATCACCTGGCAGAAAAAAAAGAAAAAAATACTTTTTCACAATTTTATGTGTGTAGGCTTGTGTATTTCCCACCAGGTCAAGATCCACAAGACCCTTTCCTCTCCAAGTTGCTTTGGTCATGATGTTTCATCACGGCAACAGTACCCCTAACGCATGGTGGGAGGGGGTACAATATACAACCTGAAAATTAATATTAGTAAATACAATTGCTCTTTAAAAGACTATATTCAGAGGACAGTTAGGCTAGGCTCCTGTCTGTAAGCATAACTGAGTATCATTAATAGTATCAGCGACTGGTGCTTATCAATGGGATGGGTCTTTACTTGGACCAGTTATTTGGCCATTCCTTCAGTCTCTGCTCCATCTTTGTCCCTGCACTTCTTTTAGACAGGACAAATTTGTTGTCAAAAGTTTTATGGGTGTGTTGGTGTCCTTATCCCTCTGCTGGGGGGCCTGCCTGGCTACAGGGGGTGGCCTCTCCAAGTTCCATGTCCCCATTGCATCTAGGCTAAGGTCACTTGCATTGACTCCTGGAGCCTTCTCCATCCAGATCTCTGGGACTTCCTAGAGATTCCCCACACACACCCTTACCCTGGGCAGCTGCAGATTTCAATCAATCTTTTGGCCCTCTGGGTCTCTCCCCTGTCTCTCCTAACACCTAATCCTGCTCCCTCATTCTCCTCCTCACTCTCCCATCCACTTCCCTCTACCCAGCAGCTGACTGAAACAGATGCAGATATCCACAGCCAAACATTGGACATTGGTCTCTTATGAAACAGTTGGGGGAAGGATTGAAGACCCTGATGGGGATGGGAACCCCACAAAAAGACCAACAGAGTCAACTAACCTGAACCCCTGGGAGCTCTCAGAGACTGAGCCACCAACCAAAGAACACACATGGGCTGGAATGAGGCCCCTTGTATATATGTAGCATACATGCAGCTCAGTCTCCATGTGGGCCTCCAGCAACTGGGGCAGAGCCTCTCCCTAAAACCATAGCCTGATTATGGTATCTGCTCCCTAACAGGGCTGACCTCAGTGGGAGAGGAGCGCCTAATCTGCCAGAGACTTGATGTGTCAGGGTGGGGACATACCCAGAGAGGCCTACCCTCTCAGAGGAGATGAGAAGGGGGGATGGAAGGAGAGTCTCCTGGGGGTTGGGAGGATAAGGGGAGCAGCTTTTAGGATAGAAAGAAAGAAAGAAACAAACAAACAAAAAAATTTATATACCTCAGCCAGGGTTACCAAGAAAAACAGAATTATCTAGCAAGTTTTGCCATTAAAACCATGACATATACCTAGTGAATTTATAGTTATTTAATAACTTCTGAAATTCCTGATATTATGAAGAGACAGAAACATATTAATCTTTCTGACATAGTGCATGCATGGTAGTGGTCTAATATTTTACGTTTTACAGAATGTCCTATGTGTACTTGAGAAGAATATATATTCTTCTGTTATTTGATGGGTTGTTCTATTTATATCTGCTCCTCTTTTATTCAGTTCATTTGATGAATAATCTATTGCTGAAAATTGAGTGCTGAAGTCCTATATTATTATAGTATTGCTGTCAATTTTATCCATCAATTCTGTTAATATCTGCTTTACATATTCATGTGCTCTGATGTGAATATGCATTTATAACTGTCACATCCCTGTACTCAATTGACCATTTTAGTATTATATAGCTGTAGTGCAGCTAGTTCCTCTTGAGCTTAACATGACCATCACCAATATGAAGTACTAGTAATGTTGTAACCTATAAGATACCTTGTCCTGCAGAAATAAGCAAAAAATACTGCTCATGGGGTTTGTAGCCCCATGGAGGGAGCAACAGTGTCAACTGGCCAGACCCCCCCAGAGCTCCCAGAGACTGGACCACCAGCCAAAGAATACACATGGGGAGACTCATGGTGCTGGCCGCATATGTAGCAAAGGAGGGCATCGTTGGACATCAGTGAGAGGAGAGGCCCCTGGACCTGAGGGTGTCCAATGTCCCAATGTAGGGGAATGCTAGGGAGGAAAGACAGAAGTGGGTAGGTGGGTGGGGGAGCACCCTCATAGAGGCAGGGGGCTAAGATAGGGGGTTTCCGAAGGGGAGACCTGGAAAGGGGAAAACATTTGAAATGTAAATAAAGTAAATATCCAATTTAAAAAAAAAAAATATATCAGGACACAATGAGAAGACAGAACCTAAGGATAATAGGTATAGAAGAGAGTGAAGATTCCCAACTTAAAGGCCAGCAAATATCTTCGTCAAAATTATAGAGGAAAACTTCCCCAACCTAAAGAAAGAGATGAACATAAACACACAAGAAGCTTACAGAACTCCAAACAGACTGGACCAGAAAAGAAATTCTGCACGTCACATTATAGTGAAAACACCAAATACACAAAACAAAGAAAAAATATTAAAAGCAGTAAGGGAAAAAGGTCATGTAACATATAAAGGCAGACCAATCAGAATTACACCTGACTTCTCACCAGAGACTATGAAAGCTAGAAGATCC
>CM052711.1:102267-124188 GCA_028551405.1 Uromys caudimaculatus | reverse complement strand
ACACATTGATGGACTTATGGCTTGGACCACATATGTGGCAGAGGATGACCTCGATGGCCATCAGGGAGAGACGAAAAGCCCTTGGGCCTGAGGATGTTAGAGGCCTCAGTAAAGGGGAATATCATGGCGGGAAAATGGGGATGGGTGGACGGGGGGGTGGGGGTGGGGGGGTGGGATGGGAGGTGGAATTCCCTCTTAGAGGCGGGTTGGGGAGGGGATGGGGGGTATATAAAGAGGAGACTCAGAAAAGGGGAAACATTGGAAATGTATATAAAGTATCAAAAATAAAAAAGGAGGAAAAAAAAATATCGCTCATAGCTAGATCTGTGGTAATAATAAGGCTGTCAGCATGTATTTATGGAAGGAAAGTGAAGGGTCACAAGATCCTTACCTGAGATTCCAGATGCCACCCCCTCCTGCTTCAACTACATATAGTTGTGAGGGCTACTAGGATTTATAGGAGGCAGAAGATTAACTGGGAGTTGGCATATTTCAATAGTGTAGTTTTTCAATAGTGAGTTATCTGTGTTGAAGGTTGGTGTCTTAGTCAGGGTTTCTATTCCTGCAAAAACATCATGACCAAGATGCAAGTTGGGGAGGAAAGGGTTTATTCAGCTTACACTTCCATGATGCTGTTCATCACAAAAGGAAGTCAGGACTGGAACTCCAGCAGGTCAAGGAGCAGGAGCTGATGCAGAGGCCATGGAGGGATGTCGCTTAATGGCTTGCTTGCTTCTCCCGGCTTGCTCAGCCTGCTTTCTTATAGAACCCCAAGACTACCAGCCCACAGATGGTACCACTCACAAGGGGCCCTCCCCCCTTGATCACTAATTGAGAAAATGCCTTACTGCTGAATCTCATGAAGGCATTTTCTCAACTGAAACTCCTTTCTCTGATAACTTCAGCTTGTGTCAAGTTGACACACAAACCTAGCCAGTACAGTTGGGATTTGAAGTTGCCTTTGAGACAACCATTCTCCTGCAAGTAATCCTGAAAAATTCATTGATTCATCAAGCTAGACTTGGATAGAATCTTTTCTTTGATCTGCCATTGCTATCCTTACCTATGTAAAAGCTGTTTCTTTATTTTATCCCAGAAACAGTTACACATCTATGATGTTGTCTATTGTGATAGCCTTTCACTTTGCCCAGTAATGGTCACCCTGCCTTATTCCATTTGCCATTCTCATGGAGTATCTTTTCCCTTCACTTGCTTTCAGATTGTGTGTCTTTAAAGCTATATCTTAAGGTTTTTATAGGTAGCTGCATATTGTTTTATCTATTCAGCAACTCTAGATATTTTTTCCTATTAGAGTGTAATAAACTAATTTTCTTTTAAAACAAATTATAGATAAGTAAGGAATGATCCCTATTATTTTGTTTTCTGACTGTTTTCTACTTTGCTTCCATTCTTTCCCACTTATTTTCTTCTTCTGTAATTTGATGCTCCTTTGGCAGTGGTTATGTTTGATAACTTTATCTTTGTATAACTAGTCAGGTTGACTTTGTGATTACTTCAAAGCTTATATAAAATACCTTAGAGCAGTAATAATTTTGAAGCTGATGATACCTGTAACTAAGGTAGTAAAGAGGAAGTATGAAGGAAGAAAGGGGAAATAATGAAACAAGGAGGGCTAAGTAGGGTAGGGAACTGGAGGGTAGAGAAGGAATGTAGGCAGGGATAACTGCCCTAGTCTATGTCTCCACTGCCATGATAAAACAATGATCAAAAGCAAATATGAGGGGGAAAAAGAGTTTATTTGGCTTACATTTCCATGATACAGTCCAGCATTGAGGGAAGTTAGGGTAGGAATCCAACCCAGACCTAGAGGCAGGAATTAAAATAGAGACTACAGAGGAATGTTCCTTACTGTCTCACTGTCCTGTTCATTCTCAGCCACCTTTTCTACACAACTCAGGATGACCTGCCCAGGGGTGGTGGGCTGGACTCTCCACATCAATCACTAATCAAGACAATACTCCACAGACACACCCATAGGTCAATCTAATGGAGCCAATTCCTCAACTGAGGTTCCTTCTTCTCAGGTGTCTCTAGTTTGTGTCAGATTGACAAAAACTAACCAACATAATAACTAAAGACCTTTGAAAAAGTCATATGGAAACCTACTACTGTAGAAGTTTTAAAAATATACATATATAAAAGAAGCTTAAATGGCATTACATAATAAGTGGGGGACAATGCTTCTTACAGATACCATAGGATATTAAATAAAAAGTTCAGTGTCAGGTATGGGCTGCCTCTTTGAGCTGTTGATCAGTGGAGTCCTATAGATACCCCCTCAAACATAAAAGGCTATTACCATTGTTCTTGTTCACCTTCAGAACTTGATAAGATTCTATTGCTGAAGACACCACATACTTGAGTCATAAAACATGGAGAAATCAAGCTGGTAGTGACTTGGAAGTTATCCATATTGGGTAGCTTTTACAGTACTTGAATGTTCTAAGTATACTACCATGTAAGAAGAGCCATCAGCAGTCTTACCAACTATATAAACTTTGCAAGCTACATGATCACTGGCATGGCAAGATATGTCCTCTAGTGCAATAGTAACACAATTATTAAAAATAATTCCACTTTCTGATTAGATTTAAGGCCTGCTACACAAGATGCAATGTATACCTGGTACCGGTAACTGAGCCAAAACCAGTGGTTGGCTCGGTCATGGGCCCTAGAGAAGAATCTAATAGTATTATTCTGCTAACTAAACATAGTAGTAAACTGCATTCTAAGTTCTTATCTTTATACCCATAGTCACTTCTGGTCAATGACCAGAGAATAAGAAAGTATAGGTAGCCAATTCTAAATAGACCATCTATATCATACATTCTATCCTTCTACACCTGAGGCTCAAGCATCAGCAATAGAGAGAAAGGCAAAAGGATTCTAAGAGCCAGAGATAGTGACTGACTGTTAAAGAACAGTGCTTTCTGGACATGACAGGGCCACTACACATATAAACTCATAACAGCTGTGACTGTGCGAATAAGAGCTGCATAAGATCAAGCCTGTCAAAACCCCAGCATGGATACGGATGGGCTCATGAAGACCTATATCTAGCTGAGGAGCTGTTGGAAGTTGATGGCTGCTGGGGGAAGGAGAATAATTTTTCTTCAGAGATGCAGTCCCCGAGAAATTACCCATGTCTTAGTAGATGTAGATTATACCCATGCACCAATAGGTAGCACTAAGTGGATTCAGTGGGTTTGAAATCAGAACATATGAAAGTAGGAGGGAATAGTGGTGGTGGAAGGTAGGAAAGGAATGAGAGGTGTGGGAAGAGGGAGGTAGATTTGATCACCTAGACATGCATGTGTGAAATTTTCAACCAATAATATTTTTTAAAATTTTATATTTTAACATTCCTTCCCCACTTTTTATTTCCAACATATCTGTTATATATCCATTAAAAATTACTGAAATATAAATTGAAGTTCCCAGAAAAAAAGTTACACCTATATTAAAGATTCTATAAGTCTGATTGACTAATTAGATAGTAGAGAGCTGGAATGCTGTAGGTCTGGAGCCAAATTGTCTTATATGTTTAGCTCCCTTAATAGCTATTTATCGGCCACATCCATTTGACATAATGACCTTGTGATTAGCAGATAAAATTCCTTTTAGACTGTACAGATTCTTAACTCCCACCAACCCAAAGGCTAAGGATGTTTTAATATCTGAGTCCTATTGTAGAAGTTGCTTTGCTATAATTCATCTTTCTGGTGTTTATATCAATGAGCTTTTAAATGTCTTAAGATTTTGTTGTTGGTGGTGTGTTGTTCTAAAAACTTCATGAAACTGTTACCATGTTGGAACATGGTATGTTAAGCAACCTGAATCTGTTCCTGGGCCATGATCACTCTCATATTTGGCTCCAAAATAAACTATCTATTATTTCCATTGCTCTGAGAGCTGTTTCCATGACAAGAGCTATGGTTATTTTAAAAATATTTTTCTTTTAAACTTTATACTAAAGCTAAAATAATGTACCACTATTACCGTGTTTTAATTTGATTGTATTATCACTACAGTGGGTTTTACTTTCCTAAGTTTCCATGTTGTTAGCTAGCATGTTTTAACTTGAAGAATTCTCTTAACATTTCTTGTAAAGAAGACTAATGGTTATGAACTCCAACAGTCTAAGTCTAAGTCTAAGAAAGGCTTTGTCTACCCACAATTCTGAAGGACAGCCTTGCTGATTATTATGGTACTGTTTTCTTGGTTAATTTTTTTTTTTCTTTTAGCAATTTGAATTTATCATAGCTGTCTCTCCTTGTTCTAAGGTATTTGCTGAAAAATCCACAGATGGTTTTACAGAAATTGCCTCCTGTTATAGATTGGATGTGAAATGCCTTTGGCAGGCTTATATTTGAACACTTGGTTCTCAGGTGGTAGTGCATTTTTGGAAGACGTTGGAACCTACGAGAGATCAGGGTTTGCTGGAGGAAGCTGGTTACTTGAGAGGCCTGAAGGTTTATAGCCTGGTTCATATCTCTGGCTTGATTTCTCTGCATCCGAACAGCCAATGTGATATACCCAGTTGCCTCATGCTCCTACTATCATGCTTTCCTATTGTGACAGACTAAGCCTTTAAACCATGAACTCCAGTTACTCTCTCTTCCCTTAATTACTTCTTGTCAGGTTTTGGTTAAAGCAATGAGAAAAATAACGAATATACCTCTGGTGTAATAGATTACTTTTCTCTTGCTCCTTTCAAAACACACTGTTTAAATGATCTCTTTATATTTAATCTGTCTAGAGTTCTTACAGCTTCATGTATCTTGATGTTCATTTTCTCTTTATGTTTGAGAAGTTTGCTGACACATTTAAAAAAAAAAAAAAGCTTTCTGCCTATTTATTTTCTTTGTTCTTTCAGAGACTACCAAACTATACCAATATGCTTAATGATGGCTCAAAATGCTTCCCCTTTCTTACTTCATTAAATTTTTCTTCTCTTTGTTCAAACCAAGTGTTGAAACCTTTAATTTGTATATTCTCAGTTTACTCATTGTATTCTTTGACTGTGGAATTTGTTTGAGTCTTCTTTAGGTTTTAGTTTTCATTTATTTTGTTTACTGTATTCCTGAATTTTCTGTGTTCTCCTGCAGTTCACCAACCTACTTCAAAGAAGTCATTCTGAAGTTTTGGTTAAGTATCTATTGAGCTCCTCTGTCAGTTACAGCTGCTATAGCAAGTTCATTTTGTGGAGTCATGTTTTCCAGGTGAGCTGTTGTCCTTTTGCTTATGCATTGGTTTGTGGTATCTTAAAAGGTAGACAGGCAATCCAGTCTTCACAAGCATTTCACAAGTCACTGTGCTCTAATAGGATCTATGAGTTTGTATGTTGTTGGGGTTTTTAGACATATTGGTCTGTTTCCTACTTCAGAAATGTCTGAGATATTCCATTTCCATGTCAACACTTCCTACTGTCTTCCCTTTAGAGATATTTTCGTAGGCGAGGCAGTATCTCAAAGTGGTTATAATTTGCATTTTGATAAATATATGCAGTAAATATCTTACTTATAGACCATTTGTGCATTTTCTTTGGAGAAGTGTATAATCCTTTGCTCATTTGTTGTTTTGTTTTGATACAGGATCTCATTATAAGCTGGCTGGTTTGAAGCTTAGTATGTAGACCAGACTGGCTTTGAACCCATACAGCTATGTCTCCCGAGTGCTGTGGTTAAAGACATGCACCACCACCCTTGGCTCAAAGATGTATTTCTTCTTTTTAACTATGTGTATATGTGGGTTTGTGTATGTGCATGTAGTAACAATGAAAGCCTGAGAGTGTTTCAGTTCCCTGGAGCTACAGTTACAGGCAGATGTGGGTGCTAGGAACTTACCCCAGGTCTCTGCAAGAGCAATATATATCCTTAACAGCTGAGCCATCTCTTCAGTCCCTCCTTTGCCTATTTTAAAATTATTTGTCTTGTCACTGGAATTATAAGAACTCTATATTAGGGAAACATCTTTTTAAATTCCATGCTTTAGAAATATTTTTTCTATTTGTGTTATTTCAAAAGTGTTCTTTGAAAAGCAAATGTTTTAAAGTTTTTGAACCCTCAAATACCATTTTTATTTGGTTCTTGATAAGAACACAGATTTAGTTCATGTCCTATGGCTTAATTAACATTAAGAATTTCACTGTGTTGAGTAATGAGGAGAACTAACATTAGCACATACTTTGTGAGGACTTCATGCTTGACATGTTCAACGAGGGATTTCTGAGGTTGAACTGTGTTCCCTAAATAATATGCTGATCCTGTAAACTCCTGTTCCCTGTCAGTGTGACATCATTTGGAAATACGGTCTTTGTAGATGTAGTTAAGCTAAAATTAAGGTCTTTAGAATGGATCCTAATCCAACATAACCAGTATCACTATAAAAAGAGAGAACACTGAATATAAAGACACAAAGAACAACATATACACACAGATAAAGAGAGAAAGCAACCATGTAGATGGACACAGAAATTAGAGTTGTACTCTACAGACATAGAAAGCCTAGAGCTCCCAGAAGCCAGAGGAGGCAAGGAAGACCCCATCCCTAAAGACATCAGACGGAGCAGGGTCCTGAGTACACCTTATTTTGGACTTGTAGACTCAGAATAAAACTCCTAATAATTTTTCTTGTTTGAAAACACTCTGTGGTCATCATGTAAGCAACCTTGGTAAACTAATAAAAGCTGTGAATTTAAGGCCTGTCCTTCCTCAGAGCTCCCTGGGCTTTCCTTTCTTCTAGCAGCATCCACTCTGAATTTCAGAAGTCTGTGTACTTAGACTGCACTATCTTACCCAGTGAGTGCCTCACTTTCTATATATGTTTCCATAGTTAGAAACATCCCCTAAAGGCTCCTAGATTAAAGGCTTAGTCTCCCAGGCTATGATCTTATTGGGATGTGGTAGAATCTTTAAAGAGGTAGGTCTTAAGGGACAAAATTAGGACACCAGTGACAATGCCTTAGGAGAAGATATTGAAACCTTAGCCCTTTCTTGCCTCTCTTTTCTTCATGGCAACTATAAGGTGAATGGGTCTTCTCTACCATGTTCCTGCTGTAATGGGCCAAAGCAAGAGAGTCAAGAGAACATGAACTGAAACTTCTGTAATTATGAGTTAAAATATACCTTTTCTCCTTTTAATTCATTATCCCAATTATTTTATCATAGTACTGGAAAGCTAACACATGTGTTATTTTGCTTATTCAACAGGGATAATATGTCTTTCCCACAAAATCATGTTATATTTCTATTCATTTCAATCAAGAGTAAAACAATTATATTCAAGTCTTTTAAGGCTAGGTAACATTGTGATGGTATTGCTTTGTTGTAGAACACTTGTCTAGCATATTTAAAGCCTTAAGTTCAACCTGCAGCACAACACAAACACAACACAAACAAAAACCAAATAAGGAAGTAATAGATTAGATGTCTTTCCTGAGATCTGACTAGAAAGTAGAACTGCTACTCCAGAACTCTTGAATGAAGAGATGTTGTTGCCAACTCACCCTTTATTACAAGTATAAGTAATACGGGATCCAAACTGAGTGTCTGTGTGTACATGTACCAAGCCATTCTGAGGGTCTAAAGGAGTTTCACATTGTTTACCTATGAAAAAAAAACAGAATTTGGAACCAAGTACAGTAAACTAAACTTTCTGTAGTTTATGAATTTCTAACCTGCTTATAACTTACTATAGAATATATATAATTGTAATATTTCAAAGGTTTTGCCACTTTGGGGAAATTCATCAGATACTAGTTTCCAAAAGAACTTTCATCCAAGTTTTTTCTTATTTTCACACAGTGACTCCCTAAAGCGTAAAGCATTCTTCAAAGTATTCCAATTCACAGGCCTCAAAGTCTGAAATTTTTTCATCTCTTAGTTATTAAATACACTTTGCTTCAGAATCATTAATTACTTAATGACACTTGTGCAAAGTTAGATACCCTAAGTGAAATATCCTGAGTATTTTCTCTTAATCATGCCCTGTGACAATCATTCTTATTAAATTTATTAACAATTGAGAAGAAAGAATCACAGAGTAAAAAGATTTGACTGACAAGAATGATCCTTAGATAAGATTATCAATGATGTGTCATAATCTAAAATCCAGACAAACTGAGGCAGACTCTACTATTTGTCACAAGGGAGCTTCTTCTGCAGTTACTCACGTTTACACTTATCTTCAGCACTTGTCCAGGTTGAGTCTTGTTGGCAGGTGATAAAGAATTGCCTCTTGATATATCCTGGGCGACATTCATACTTCAAAGTTGTTTCAGTGGGAAACATGGATTCATCAGTTCGATTTAGAAGTTTGGCAAAAGGAAACTGTGATGGGGCTGGGCACTGACCTGGAGAATGAGACACAGCAACATTACATTGGATGGAGGAACTTGTACCATCCCTCATGACTCTCAGTTCTCCAGCTAGCTATAATGGACCATGATCCTGCTCTCTGGCATTCAGGAATGGGTTAGTACTATGGTCAAGGGGGAAAATAATAATAAAATTCAAAAAATGAAACTGCATTTCATTTTGTTAAGGTATTTTCCAATAAATGTTTTGATTTAACTTCCAAACTCGGTTATTTTCCTTTAAGGCTTAGCAGCATTAATTTAATTGGCAGACAGAGTCAAATAATATATGTATAATAATATATACCCAATAATTATCTGTTGGAAAAAATAATTTTAATTTAACTTTGAAAATACTACATTTTTGTTATGAATTCTTTTCCTTCTAATACTTTCACTTAACAGTCTGCTTATTCTACTAGATACTAAAAATGTTATATTTAAATATTCCACTTTCTTGTAAAGCTGTCTATTTCTGTTCATTATACCCATGTTTTATTTTATATATTGTATCAATAGAACATCCAAATTTAAATTGTTATATTTCATGAAAGGTTAACTTTTATCATAATATCCCAAATTTTCACAATAAATCTTGTTTTATGTTCTATTTGATTTCTGAAATCTAACTAAGTAGAATAGGATTTTTAATACTCAATGTATCAATTGGTTTATTTGATTTGTGTGTGTGTGTCTGTGCTTGGTGTGCATGCATATAGGCATGGTTTTCCATGTGTGTGTTTGCATGTTTGGATATGCATGTTTGTGAGTGCAAATGGAAGTCTGAAGGTGATGTTGGAAATTATCCTTTCTCACTGAAGCAGGGTTTTTCAGTAAAACCCAGAACTTGCTGATATTAGGCTAATCCTGCTAACCAGCTCACTCTAAGGATCACCAGTCTATACCTTCAGAGGCTGAAATTATAGGCTGGCTACCACACTCACCCAGCAACCTGTTTTCTCTAACTACAGATTGACATGGAACGCCATACAATTATCATACAAATGTGAGTCTTTGTTTTCTCTTTGGTCTAGTTTTACAAAGTATACTTACTTTAAGATCACCTAGGTTGCATGTATTTCATTGCTGAGAAATATTCAGCTAGATAGATAAATATGCCATAATTTAACTGAAGGACATTTTGATTATTTCCACTTATTGGCAATTACTAATAGTGCAGCTATAAAGAAGCTAAAGAGCCGGTTCAGCAGTTAAGAGTACTTTCTGGTCTTCCAGAAGACCCAGGTACTATTTCCAGCACCTGCATGTTCAGTGCCTATTGACTTGAGTCTCAGGAGAGCTGATGTCTTCTTCTGGCCTCTGTGCATGCATATGGTGCACAGATATACATGCAGGCAAACACTAACACGTGTAAAATAAAAATAAATAAAATCTGAGGAAAACAAAAAAACAAAAACCACCACCCAGCTATAAAAACTAAGATATCTCCGTTGGGCACAGGTTTTTTAATTATCTAATGTATTTATTTTACATCCTGACCAGTTTCCCCTCCCTCTTCTCCCAGTCCCTACACACACACACACACACACACACACACACACACACACACGAGCACAGATTTAGATTTCTCTTAAGTAAAAAGCTAGAAGCAAAACCCCCAGTTGGATGATAGGATTTGTTTTGAGACACTGCAGAGCTACTTTCCAACAGTTTCAAACTGTTTTACCTGCCAGTGAACAGCACATGACCATTTGAATCACTTTACTAATCGCCAACAATTGAGCCTTACTTTTAACTATTCTCATGCATGTATACTGTTATCTTACTATGTTTTTGTCCTGGAAGACATAACCCACTTTTAAATGCTCCATCATCCTGACCCATCAGTGCTGTGAACCAATGACCAGTTCCGTGACTTTGCTAGAGTATGAGCGGTCAACTCACTTCCATTATACATACTTTACTCTTCAGGAAGACATTCTGCTAAGATTTTGCATAAGCAATTTTATCAGTTAAAATGAAGAGCATACAGTAAAAAATAAACAATGCAAAAGACTTCAAGGAATTCTTTCTCTAAGAAAGTTCGGATTGAAGAGGAAGGAAAGGGAAATTAGAACTTCCATGATGGGTAAAATGGGCACTCTATTCTGCTCTTAACCATCACTAAAATTTAATATGTAAATTCTACAGTCCTTTCTACTTGCAAATATTTTCTTGCACCTTGAGGCTTCCTAGCTTTTCACATCTTACCCTGGAGTGGGAGTGGGAGTGGAAGGACCTTCCCTAAAGTGGGAACTCAAGGGAGATGATGAGGATTTGGGATAGGAGATAAAGTACAGAGTCCCAAGAAAAAAACAGTTGTCAAGTGAAAATATATCCCTGGGCCTGTTTGTCTAGGCCTTCGGAGCAAATGCATAGTTAACGTCTCCAAGATAGAAACAAATTAAGGAGCAGGAATTGGTCTAGAATTTGACAGCACCTATTAAATAGCAATACCATGAAAGACATCAGTATCTCCATTTCACAGATAAGGAAACACAAAAACATATTAACTTTCCTCACAACCATATTCTAAGATTAGAAATTGCATCTCATATTTACACAACCCCCTGCTCCCCACACCCTTTCTCTCACTACAGCTGGCTTGGCTCTACACTCAGCACAGCTGAGAGACCAAACATTACAGCCGGCTGAGTACAATCCTAGATCTGAGTTGAGCGCGCTCCACGCCCACCCATGGGAAAGGGGCTCTGGGCACCCACAGGGACCCCAGACCAGCGTTGGAGTCTGCGCTAAGCCTGTTTACCGCGCGGGTCCCCGGTGAATTGTGCATCCCGGCCTCCCTGGGCCTCCCCGCAGCTCACCCAAAATAAGTGGCAGCAAGAACAGCAGCAAGAAGGCCAGCTGGACTCCTCCGCGGCAGAGGGCTACAAGGCGCCTCACAGGGTCCAGAGGCTCTGAATTCCGAGAAGATGCCTCCATTCTCCTCACACCGGTCTCAAGCAACGTCTTACCGCAAAGCGGTGTAGAAAGCAGCCCCACCCAGAGTACGAGGAAATGGCGCTGAGTTCCGGAATAGAGCTTTAACTACAACTTCCTCCCATTGGGCTGGGCGCGGTCTTGTTTACTCCAAGCTCCTGGAATTTCTGTGGAATCTCCCTTGGGAGACTGATTCAGCAACGCAGGCACTGGTACCTAGTAAGTCAGCTCCAGGAAGTTTTCCATTTGTAAGCACCTTCCACTCCGAAGAAAACAAGGCATTATGGGAACTCGGTTTGCATATAACCCGGCCTTACTCCTTTTTAAAAAAATCCGCAAGGGTGCAGCCTAATCCTAACCTGCAACAGACAGTTGCAGGCCCTGTCCAGTGTGCAGTAAGAACCTACCTATCTCCTCATGATGAATTCGGATGTAACGTTCCTCTGGAAACAAAAAAATGAAAGCAGTGAGTTAGCCAGACGTAAATGTTATTCTGAAGACATTTTGAATGATCGTGGCCCTGGAACAATGATTTAGGTTACCCCAAATTTCATGTTCCAATATGGAAGCGGTTTCACAAAGTTTTTATGGTTTTACAGAGCAGAGAAAGTCAGAAATCAAGGCAAGTTAAAAATACATTGGTTGGTACATCCAAGAAGCAGGTATATCAAGATGGTAGAAGCTTTTCTATAGGCTCAGGATTCTATCTAATGGCATTCAGCTTTTGGATTGGTAGAAGCTAGTTACCTGATAAGTCAGTAGATTCTAAAAGGTTGTTTGTGGTTTTTGTTTGTTTGTTTTAGTATCTATTGTCTCAAGATGTCCATTCTGATTTAGCCCAAGATAAGGTAATTATTGGCCTCTGGACCTGCAAAATCGCTCTCTCTCCAGAGTAGTGAAATTCTAATCAGCCAATCAGTCTTTGCAGAAACAGATAACTTTCAGGAATTTCCTTTCATAGTCAGATGCAGTTTCATTCCAGGAATTTTTGTTCACAAATAAAATGTCAATGCTATTCAACCTAGACCAGGATAGTGCAGTAATGAATCGGGGAGACAAGCCAGGCCTTGCCATCATCCAAGTGAGATTTGATGGCAGGTGAACAATTAGTAAGATTTTGGGAAATAAGATTAAGAATTCAAAGATTCCAAGAAAGAAATAGAACATGTGAACAAAAAATGTTCACATTCTGTTTTCAGAACCTGTGGTAGATACTTTATATGGCAGAAAAAATTGGCTAATTAAATTAAATCAAGAACATTTAAGTGGGAAGGTAATCCTGGCTGCCAAGGTGGGCTTGATAATCCTAAGGAACCTTATAAGAACATGGTCCTAGAGAGAGAGACAGACACAGACAAAGAGAGAGAGAGAGAGAGAGAGAGAGAGAGAGAGAGAGAGAGAGAGAGAGAGAGAGAGAGAAAACAGTGAAGACAGAGATCAAAGTTGCTGCCTCCATAGAGCAAATGCTAGCAGCCTCTAAAAGGTGGAACAAATAAACAGATTCGTCCCTGGAGCTTTAAGATGGAACCAGTCCTGCTAGCACTTTGGATTTAGTACTGAAAGACTCATTTAGAATTTAAGTTATTCTCGAAAAAGCATGGAAGAAGTTATACTGCAGTTAAGCGTACTCAGTTCCTCAACTTTCTTACACTATATACTGTCAGAATAGGCTGCTATCCCCACATTGTTTGGAGCTTACCTTTTAGCATCCACTTTCTTTCCTGAGTCCTTGATGGGTTTAGCTCCTGACTGATATTTACTTCCACCAATGCTCCTCTTCTCTCACTCCTCACTGACTTCAAAGATCACAGAAACTTGTTCCCACATGCTTGACCTCACAATTCCTTAAATTATCTTTGCCTATGATCTTGTCCTCCACCCTACTATGCCACCAAGGCTCATGAGAATATCCTGGAACTGTCACTATAACTTGCCCTCTCCATGAGCTTAACTATCCCTCTTAACCACAAATCCTACCCTTCCAGTTCACTCCCAGGATCCTGATTCTCAAAATCTCCATCTCACAGTATCTACAAACCCATAGACCTACCACAACTGGTCTCTTGCTAGGTTAGGTTTGTTCTCCATTGTTACAGTCACTGTTTTACATACACTTTCACTTACAGTATTTATTGGACAGAACAAAAAATTCAATTCTCTATTATTTTGCCTTCATTACTATAACACTGAATGTGGCTAGAGAAAAATAAAGACTTGGTGATGACTAGTCTTACTGTAAGGATCCATGATTCTCTAAAGCATGATACCCTAGTCTCAAATAGTATGTAAATGCAAAGAGTGTTTTATTCTGCAAAAGTCTAGTATGCTGGAGTCTACCATCTACAAACATGGAGAGACTCCGAAGTGAGCTAGAAGGCCCTATTTAAAGTACATTAGGGGAATTCCAGAGAGGGGTAGGTGACCTCTATTTTAATCTTGGCTCTATCTCTAGGGATACTCCAGAACCATTGCTGGGACCTGGGGTGCTGGAAGCTGTTACTGGAGAAGTCTGGAAACTTGTTGAGGAAGTCTAGAAACTGCTGCTGACCCATTGTCCTTGCCTCAGGTCAGGTGGCAGGGCAGCTTCTGAGGCCTGGACTTGCCCAGTTCTTGGAAACAGAGATTTAGGCCTAGTTTCCTGAACTGCCAATTTGAAGCCTGTCATGGACTCAGCCTAGCCTTCTTATTACATTAGTGAAAAATTTTTTCATTTAGATCTTTGTGCTAGGATAACAACGCATTAAGGGATAATCCTTCTGGTCAAGAAAATAAAATATCTGGCCTGGCTAGAAGCCTAATATTCCAGTTGGGCAAGATCAATCACCTGACCAAGAGACCACCTCTAGAAAGGTAGGCTCACCTTAAGCCATGTGAAAGAGATAGGTAGAAAAATTATCACTTAAATGAAATACTGTGCTTTTTTTCTTCCCAAACTTTCTACCCCTCTACTGTAGTCTTTTACAGAGTACAGCTATGTTGATTTGTAAGTCACCAACTTTTCTAAAGTACACAGAAAAGGATAACTTCATTTTCTTTCTTTTTCTTTTCTTTCTTTGGTTTTGTTGTTGTTGTTTGTTTGTTTCTATATTTTTATTTACTTGCTTTTATGTGTATGGGTGTTTTTTTCCTGCATACATGTTTGTCTGTGCACTGCCTATGTGCAGTACATACAGGGGCCAGAAGAGAGATTCAGATTTCCTGGGTTTTGGAGTTACAAGTGTTAGTATTATGTGGGTTTGGAATTGAAGCCTAGTGTTCTGGAAAAGCAGCCAGTACTCCTACCCAGTAAGCCATCCCTCCAGTCCTTCTTTCTACCTCTTTCCTAAGCATACTTTCCCTAACACTTTAGGTTCCCCAAATACTTTGTGTTTCACTCTTTTTCTACAGACATCCTCCCCACCATGTGATTGCCTGCCACCACATGGCTGACCTCCACGGTGGTTTAACTCAATTGGCATGAATTGTTTTCTTCTCCATTTCCCTCCTTTGGGCAACTGCTGAGATTTACAACTTACAGGGCCTGGGGAACTGAACAGACTATTGTGAATCCACTGTCAGTAGCTGTAGGACCAAATCAGGTTTCGACAAACCCTAAACCTGTACTAACACCATCCCCAAGACTAGCAACCACTGTATCCCCAGTCACACAACTGCAGGGATCTTCAGTTCCAGAATTTTTCCTGAAACATGCAGAACCAGTGGACCCCCCTCTGGTCAATGATGTTAAAGACCTTCCAAATTCTGAATGTCTCCCAGCCAGAACTTACCACCTCTTGTTGGCTATGTTATAATGCTAGACACCCCCCCCTTTCATGAAGGCATCGGATTAATAGCTAGATATAATGTGTCTGAAAAGGACACTGCATGTATATGGTCACAGGAAAGTCCGGTTTTAACCCTGAAGACCATACCAGGGCCTGAAGAAGGTCCCTCTGTTGAATTGGCACCTTTGTAATCCAACAATACCCACCATTCATTCCAAATGGATTATTCTGCCTGAACAGGCATGGTGGGCTTGTTTAACGGGGGAGGTTCTTAATTCCTCTACCCTGAAGGAGTTCTATATTCTAGTCTAGTTAGTACCCTGCAAAACCTATTATTCAGAAGAGATAGTGCTGAGAACTCTCGTAGGTCAAGTTGAAGGAGACCTCATGAGGCAGAAAAGAGAACCCATCTCCTTAAGCCTAGCCAGCAAGACTAAATGCTCCAGGCACTAGGATAGCTGCACTGACGTTACAGGAAATGAATTACAATAGCTTAAAGGCAGACATAGATGAGTTATCAACCTGTTAGTGCAGACAATCCAGGTTTTGGAGAGCCCAAGACTGGCCTCTAAAGTTACTAGCAGAGGGAAGAATGAAGAGATTGAGCATCAAATCCTGCACTCTCCTGACCCCGTGTGGAGCCAGAGCAGTTAGCACTCCCTTCCCCGGAATGCACTCCCTTCCCCGGAATACACCCGCCTGGGGGGAGGGGAGGAGGTGGTAGCAAATTCTAGCCTTGGGAACAGATGAAAAAGCAACATACCCTAGCCTCCTCATCACTGAAACTCATACCCCCTTTTGATTAACAACCAGCACTCCTCTGGTGCAGATGGCTCCTGCCCTTGAAGGAAGCAGGAGCCAATATCCTTAAAATGATAAAAAAAAAAAAAAAAAAAAAAGAACCTCTTGGACTATGGAAAAGAGACAATTAAGTGTTCCCAGACAGTTATGACCAGTTTGTAAAAATACATCAGCTTCTGATAACACAATAAATTACTTTTCCCAGGTCAGGGAGGTCTCTTTCTGGCTGCATGGTTCTGCTCTGCTGTCTGAACAAATGTTATCAGGTTTGAAGGACTGCATTCCTATACCCTCTCATGTAAGGTCATGGCTTAGAAACCCCTGCTTGTGGGTTTTTTCCTTTATAAACCCTCATCACTTAGACCTGGGGGTCACTCTCCTTCCTGTTCCATCAGGGAGGTTAGTGGCCCAAGCTGGAGCTTGAGTAAGACCCTCATGCGATTACATCAGGTTGTGATTCCTGGGGGTCTCTTTGGGGTCTTTACAATCTGGGCACAACAGAACAGTTTCTGTGAAAATTTAGTAAAATTGTACTTGAGCTCCTGTTTTATTCCATTCTTAATTTATTTTATTGATGAAATTAAGAACTCAAGGAGGGAACCCGGATTTCCCTAGTGATCACCAAGGGAGTTTCCTAAGTTTTAGCAACATATGTAATTCTGCTTGATGTCCCCACTGTTCTTTAATCAATTTAATATTTCATTATAAATGACTTCCATGTGAATTGTAGTGAATTGGCTGCAGCTTTGGCCTCTGCCCATTGGATACCAGGAGTATTTCCTTCCTCTAGTTTTAACTACCACAATGACTCTAGACAAAACCATCCCATCTAAGAAACACTGAGGTAGATTATTCCTATCCAAAGTTCCAAAAATCGGCAGACACTGCAGGTTTTACCATCTTCTCATTTGCCTGCCTATTTCCACTGGTTTGTTTGCATGCTTTTGTACTAAGGTGATAAACCAGAACTGTTAAATGGACTGTTTGAAGGAATTGTTGACCACAGCAGTAATTTGTATTGGAATGTGAGGCAAGTGGACTATGCCACCAGACAGAAGAACTGGTAAGGTTCAAACCTCAGGGAATCTCAAAATTAAGAATGGCAGGTATGGAACCCACTCCCTGCCAAACTACCTGATCTGGAACATGTAACCATGACACCCCCCCCCCCCCCTGAGAGGACCATGACAATCGGTCACATACCATAAAAACCTGGAGTTCTCCATGCTAGTGAGGTATCTAGATAGGCCCCAAATGTTTAACCAAATGAGCTTCCCTTACTGGGCATTCCTTTCCAAAAAAGATATTTAATCCCTGATTTACCCTAAACAAGGTGTATGCATTCACATCTGCCATCAAATAAAACAGTTTTGACAAGCAAGAACCATCTCCTTCATCATGGGAGGCCTTCAGCATAAAGATCCTAACTCTACTGGAGAAGGCCTTTTTTCTCCCAACCCCTCTTTACTCTTGGCACTTACTTGAATTTTGCCCCCACAAGGTCTCAGCCTTTCCCTTCCTGGCTGGAGAGGGAAAGCTCAGACCCTCAGACCCCTGTTCCCAAGTCCCAGCAGTGCTGGCAGCACCTGAATACACAGGTGACTAGGAACCACAGCATCTATCTCAGACTCTGCTGTTTCTCACACGGGGAAAACTGGATTGAGACCCCTATTATGGACTGTGTTCTGCCTCCCCTGAGTGGCGTACTGGGCACCCCAGCAGTTAAGCAGACATGTAGTTGGCACTGGAATGCTAAAGTTGTAGGTTTGGCATTGTCAGCAAATATTTTCATCAGTGTCTAGAGTGTTTTCCAGAGAGTGAAGTCAGAAAGAGAAAAGAGACTAGGAGATAGGACAGATTCCTTGGGATATAATATTAGTCTTCAGTTCCTATAGAGGTTTTTTTCTTTTTAATTAATTTATATTCTGTGTCTGGCCATGTCTTAATTTGGGTTTCTATTGCTGTGAAGAGACACTATAACCATGGCAACTCTTATAAAGAAAAACATTTGATTGTGGCTGGCTTACAGTTCAGAGGTCTAGTCCATTATTGCCATGGGAGGAAAGTTGGCAGCATGCAGTCAGACATAGTGCTAGAGAGGTAGCTGAGAGTTCTACATCTTGATCCTCAGGCAGCAGGAAAAGCAAATGAAACACACTTCCTTCAACAAGGCCATATTTACTCCACCAAGGGCAAGCCTAATAACCCAACTCTCTATTGGCCTATGGGGGCCATTTTATTCAAACTACCACATTCTACTTCCTGGACCCCATAAGCTTTTAGCCATATCATAATGCAAAATGCATCTACTCTAACATCAAAAGTCCCCATAGTCTATAACAATTTCAAACTTTTTAAAAGTCCAAAATTCAAAGCTTCTTCTGAGACTCATCCAATCTTTTAACTTTAATCCCTGTAAAATCAAAATCAAAAAGCAGATCACATACTTCTAACATATAAGGATGTTAAAGTCCAGCTTTGACACATCAGAGTCTGAAGTGGGGGTCATGGAGTCAGCAGAACACATGGACACGGAATCTTCTTGATAGTTATACAAGTTCTGTTAACTTTATTTTCCCCCATAGCTTATATCACTCACCAAAATCTCTCAAGCATTATAAAAATTACAATGTGACTACATTCTATTTTTAAGTGAACAATTACAGTGAGTATACATAGAAAAAAAGAAGAAAAAAAGTGTTCCCCAATATCATCGCATGATCAAATACTTTATGTATTATGTATGAAAAAAATATTTTCAAAAGCCCACATGCATTTGTAACCAAGCAACTTGTTATATATTAACAAAGTGTAAGCAAGCAAGCTAATTTTCTCAGCCAGATCTTTTACTGGCAGGCAGCAATTTGCAGTACAAACAAAGAATAATTTTATTATTTACCTTAAAAAGCAATCTTATAAAAATCTTAAAGGAATCACAAATCTAAACTTTAATATAAAAAACAATCAATCATTTCTACTTTAAATCCTTAGGGTGCACATCTAATCATTAACAATTTTTTATTAAATCAATACCAGGAAGCTGAGGGCAAAAGTAGGTACACAAAATTAATCATCACCTTGATCATTAGCCCAGCTTTAGCAAGAGAGGCACATCAGCCAATAGTAGTCAGGCTAACATTGTTCTTGTCCCCTGACTTCAAAAAATTCCTAGCCCAACTATTAAAAAGGTTCCTTTCTGAACTTCAGATTGTTCTCTAAAATTTTCTATATCAAATATACTAGCAAAAACATCTTAACCTAACTTTCCTAACAATCTATATCTCTAAATTCTTTCTAAGGGTGGTGAATGTTACTAAACATCTATATCTTTAAGTCTCACTAAGGATTATAGATAAATCATTAATCTGCTCCAGCAGCAATGCTTGAAAAATATCAGTCACTATTATTGTAAGTGCCAATGATACTGCCTAGTCAGGGGGTGGAAGACCCCTTCGAGTTTTCATACAACTCATAGGTTAGGAGCGGCATGATGACTGAGAGGAAAACAGAGTGATTTCTGTAACACCATGAAGTCCTCAGGACAGTCCTTGGAGCTCTGCCTCTCTGAGGCACACCCATCATGATTGTGCTAACTGGTAGACACATTCCATGAGTTCTAGGGCCATTTGTTGTTCTTCTCCATGGGCCTCAACATAATGGCATAGGATATACATTATAATTCTAAAGGGGAGTATAGTGAAGAAATACTGGACCAAAAACCAGCTGGGCAAACTCCATCCTCTTTATTTCCATGTCTGATGTCAAAATATTCTTCAGACCTCCAACATCTTTCATCTTTGTTGACTGTAATGCACCTCTTTCTCATGGGCTGATTCCACTCTCTGTTAACAGCTCTCCTTTGAAGGTATCCCACAGCTCTGGCATCTCCAACATTTTGGGTTCTCCAAGGCAATCCTGGCTTCACCTTCATAGTTTCGCACAATGGCCTCTCTAGGTCTCCATGCAGGGACACCCCTGACATATGTCTGGCCTCTTTAGCTTTCCCTAGTCACAACAGGAGATTCCATAACACCTTTCTTGTATCCTTGACTCTACAGCCAGAACCACATGGCAGAAGCCACCATGTTATGTTGCTTGCTGGGACCCTCATTCCAAATGGCTCCTCATTCAAAATTTTCACAATCTTTCTGTTTTAGATGCTTTTCTTCATTGCATAAGCTTGGCTGTCCCACAGCTTGCTTTGTAGACCAGGCTAGCCTTAAACTCTGGGATCAAAAGTGTATACTACCATACCTAGCCCTAAACTTTTCTTTAATTCCCTTTCACTTTTCTTTAATTCCTTTTTACAAATTGGAAGCTTAGCTAGGTAGATTCTTGCTCTGAGGTTACCACTCCCTTTATTCCATTTAGCACCAGGATTTCCTTTAATCTGCTTACACTTTCTGGTATTCCTTTTCTATTCAAATGTTACATTTTTTCTTTTTCCTTGCTCAGCTTGTTTCTATTCTTTATAGGTCTGCATAAAAGTGACCACTAGTAACTACACAACAGAGTCAATACTAGCCTGTTTTGAGATTTCCTTTGCCAACATAATGAATCCAAAACTCTTTTTTTTCTTTTTTTTCCTTTTTCTTTTTTTTCTTCAAGACAGGGTTTCTCTGTATAGCCCTGGCTGTCCTGGAACTCACTCTGTAGACCTGGCTGGCCTCGAACTCAGAAATCCATCTGCCTCTGCCTCCCAAGTGCTGGGATTAAAGACATGCACCACCACTGCCCGGTCTAAAACTCTTCAATAAAGCCACAGGCAAATTTTTTGGATAAGGGCAGAAAGCAGCCACAATCTTCACTAAAATATCACAAGAACAGTCTGTAGGCCACATACTAAAATTCTTCTTATCTGAAACCTCTTGAGCCATGCCCTCACAGTTCAAATTACCCTCAGCATCTGTCTTCTGTGCTCCTTCTAGGGTGGTCTATTAAGCCATGCTTAAAGAATTCCACTGCTTTTCTGACCCAAAGTCCACATTTCTCTAAACAAAAGCATGGTCAGGCCTATCACAACAACACTCCAGTCCCTAGTATCAACTTCTGTCTTATTTTGGGTTTCTATTGCTATGAAGAGACGCCATAACCTTGACAATTCTTACAGAGAAAAACATTTAATTGGAGCTAGCTTACAGATCAGAGGTTTAGTCCATTTTTGTCATAGAGCTTGGTGGCATGGAGGCAGATATGATGCTGAAGAGGTAGCTGAGAGTTCTACATCTTGATCTGCAGGCAACAAGAAAACAGAGAATGAGACACACTCCTCCAACAAGGCCACAACTACTACAACAACCTTCTAATAGTGCTACTCCCTGTGGGCCTAATAGAGACCATTTTTATCCAAACAACCACAGGCTGTTTTGCATTCATGTATGTTTGTACACCTTATGTGTGCCTGGTACCCATAGTCAGAAGAGGAGGCTAGATCTGTCGTGGAGACCTCTGCCTGGGCCACCAGGAGTCCATAGTCAACAAGTGCCAGAGAAAGCTACCCTCCCAGGAGCTTGGAAAAGCTGTGAGTGGGGTTAAGGGGAGCAACACCTCTCACCCAGACCCGCCCGGATCCCCCGGGATCCAGGGCCTGAGAACCCAGGGCCAGAAAACCTCTGAACTTTCCAGTTTCCACCTGTGGGTGTAGACCTCTGCCTGGGCCACCAGGGGCCTATGCCTGGGGACCTCAGCCTGGGCCACAAGGCTCCAGGAGAGAGCGGGTATCCCAGGAGTGCTGACACACCTTTGAGCACAGGCAAAACCACCACTTCTGTTCAAACTCACTGGATCAAGAGGGACCCTTGCAGAGCCTTCAGGGCATAGGAACCAAGGGACAGCTGGGGACAGAACCTTGTGATTTCATTCTGCACCCCAGAGCGGACCCTGTGCGACAGCTCTCCAAACCCAAACACCTCTCAGAGAGAGCTGGTCTTCAAGGAGTACTGACACAGAGGCCTGCAGGAGGGGCAAGCCACAACCAGACAGAGTAAGATCAGCTAACATCAGAGTCAACAAGATGGCAAAAGGCAAGGGTAAGAACAT